>JXOV01026478.1:3876-15219 GCA_001014945.1 Clogmia albipunctata
TTTAATTGGAATGAGTGATTAGCTCATTGCCAATTGTTCAATATTGTTTCATATCGAAATCTGGTTTTTGTGTACTATTTTTCTATGAGATGGTGTATTCCATTCTCTTCCACAATTAAACGTTCATTCAATGGATTGGAACACGACGAGGAAAATTTGAAATAGGAAAATTAGGAATTTGGATAGGAAAATTTTCAAATACAGAATTGTAAACGAAAGTTGAAAGAAAGGAAAAGAAGGTTATTAGGAAAAGCGTTACCTTTTGACAATGATCGGGATTCGAACCCGGCACCTCCTGGGAATAGATCAAGCGCGCTACCAACTCGACCACAGAAGCTTTACACAAATGCTTATTCTTTATTTAAAAGGAGTTATTTTCGTATGAGAATATCATCAAAAATTGGTAGATGTTTTTTTTTTATTTATGAAAATATACGAGTATTCGTTCGGTGAAGAAAATTATACAACTATGATAAGAACGAACTAACAATAAATCAGCTCTTTAAAAGATAAATTACCAATTTCAATTTCTTTTTTCAATATTTTAATGTTTTTTTTAATTCGATCAAAACACCGTGAGTTGGTTTTAATTAATTGCTAATTTACTGAAAAACCAATAGTCATGACAAGTCTAAAAACCTGTTGATTGAGGCTGAGACTACCTAAAGTTTTTTACAGAAATGAAGAGGAAAAAATTTAAAAACACCGTGAATAGGAGTTGTTTCATTATGCGTAAAAAGTTTAATATATTTTTCTCAATATTATTATTTTACGTAAATAAAACATGATTTCAAAATATTCAACACACTAGAATTTATAACCCAGATAAAGCCAAAATATCTAAAACAACTCATAAATGACAATCACAGTTCATTGTTTAAAATTATGTTGAACAAACGTCGTTGTCGTAGATGGATGTCCTTTGAGTGAGAGCTCTTCCGGTTGTCTAGACAGTCTCCCAAGCATCCAAATTTTTAATGAAGAGCTAATAAACATACTTAAAACATAAAATTAAACACATACCAACACAAAACTATCCAAATATGCAATATTTATACAGATAAAATGCAAATAATGTGAATTTCATTCCCCAAAGCACTCTAATTAAAATTCATAAGAGAATGCATGACAATAGATGAAATATACTTATTAATAATGATCTTCTATGGAGTTATGAAAATGAATTATCTTCAAGTGCTTACTGGCAGATTTATGTAATAATTATCTCAATCTATGCCATTCAAGATTTAGGAAACTGTGACCAATATAATCATAAATAAATTGCAATTTAAATTTAAATTCATCGAGGTTTATTCAGCTTTGAAATCAAGTATCAATAAAATAGCCATATAGATGACCAGTCTTAAGAAATTCAATGATTTACGTACAGGTTTTGAATGGAGAGAAGAAACTTTTATGGAAAAGGCGAATTTCAATATACCCCATTTAATTAAAAGGACGCCAAAGAAGACGTGATGGAGAAGAGGAAATTCGCCATTTCTCCCATTCCGCATGTCAATGACAATTAAAGCAGAAATTTAGGGGCAGCAGGGGACCGCGAGGGATGAGAAGATTATCTCGTTGGGGCGTAATTTGTAGCCGAAATGGCACTGGGCCGTTAATTTAAAAAATCAAAACGGGTTCAGTGGCAAAAGACCATCCCGATAATTATCATCAAAATTTCGCCTTTAAACATTTTCCATCACTTTGGTGATTAAAACCTTTTGCGATATAATTACGGCCTTAGAAACCAAAGGGGCGTTCAATATAAATTGCTCAACTGGTGTAATTTTAGAGGCTGGCCAACGAGACGCTTATCTCTTGCAAGAAAACATATTTTAGAGGAATTTAATTGCCGATGTCGAGCCACCGATGCGGCGATTCTCCTTAATAATACAATTTAATGGGTACACAACAAAGTTCTATGATATTTATATAGTCAAAGGGTGAGATGAGAATTGCAAAATAACCACACTTTAAGATGACAAATTTAAAGCGTTTAATAGTGTTTTAATAATTCAAGAAAATTAAATTCTAATAAATTAAAGCTAAACAAAAATAAACCTGAAAGGGATTTTTTGTCTTTATTACTGGTAATACATGTTAATCTTAACTTTATTTCGAATGTCACAATTTTTCAATTAATTTGTAAAAATATAACAAATAAGATAAAATTCATTAGTACTCGTACGTATATGAACTTTATCAGTTATATATAGAACAAGGTCGATAAGATAGGTCATTTATAATAAAAGGGTTGTTGTAAACTACGATTGTGGCGAGTGCATTTAAGAGGGCCCGAGTGTTTCATAATGCTTATAGATCGTGTTTTATACAAAATGTTATGCATTTTTAAATAAATTAAAGAATTTTCCGTTTCAATTCCTGTAATGAACATAAGGAGTCTAAACCTCAACCAACGGGCTTAGACTTTTCATGACTATTTGTTTTCGGTGTATTATGAGTCCAGTAAAATATATTTTGTTTTGTTCCACACACTATACCTTTGTTGCTTATAAAATCTATCGATCGTAATGTGGGAATACGACAGAACATAATTGTACTGTATTGGAATAAATTCAAATGTACGTAAACCAGTGTAAATTGTTGATTCGGACCCGAATTTTTAAATACAAAAGTCCATAACTGTAATTTGAGAGTTATGGATAATGTTCGTGAATATTCATCAATGTTCGTTCAGTATCAAACAAACTTTTCATATAAATTGATTTATTTCGTTTATGTAGATCACATTTTAATAATAAAAAAACACTTGGGCTATAAACACGACTTTGATAGAGCAAATTTTATTGTCATAATATTAATTTTAAGCAACAAAATATATACAATAATAAAAATTTTTTGATATAAAATATAATAATACATTTTGACAAGCAACAGGAAAACGCCTTGTAAACCACGCAGACGATGGGCAGAATCAGTTAACGAAGTCGCCAATTCTCTCAATCACATCGATCGGAAATCTCAAATGGTTTCCGAAAAGGGTTTAATCAATTGAGTCAAAAGTTATGTGTGTGTTCGTGTAAATTGAACACGGTACGGACAGCTTGATTTATTTCCGGCTAGAAACAAACAAATGAACCAATGTTTTAGATTTGTTCAATTTCGCGTCATAAAGAAATCAAGATGCATAATTGGCATAATCTCGTCTGAATCAAAATGAGAGTTAAATTCAGACAGAGAATAGGAGCCGCAAATACAGCCATTGGAGATGGTTTGTCACCGTATACTTAATAATTCTTTAACAATGTCAAATACATATTTATTATAGAAACATATAAATTGTCAAAACAATATCCATGGAAATCAAACCCTGAAATCGAAAAATATATGTCTATTTCCATTAGATCCAACATCTATAAAATGAAACATATTTCGGTACAATGAATATTACTCATGTCCAGAAAATTGTAAAGGGTATTCATCTTTAACATTTGTCCTGGAAATTGAAATTTATGGTTTTAAGGTTAGAAAGTCCAGATGAAGAAGGAACCCAACCCATTTCACAGAGAATTCCCAATGATGGCCATTGGCAGCTCCCTTCGCCTCTTGCCTTTGTCTTTTGCCCAAATAAATGATATAATATAATAATAATATTAATGATGAATATTGAAATCCTTCTTATTCTCCTCTTGCACCATATGGGTGCACCCTTCAATGACAAATATGCTATGCGAATAGCCAAATTGTCATGTTTCTGCTCCTACATAATGGGTTATTTTCCCAATCATGAGCGGAGAGGACGGGCCAGTGTTCAAAACATGTCAAGTTTAAACGAAGCTAATAGAATATTTATCAATTTCGGTGGAAAAACCTGCCACCAGCCATCCAACCCTTATCTGCAACCCCCTTTGAAAAATGGCAAAAATGACGATGATTCGAAAATAATGGATAAATCCAATAAACCGATCTCTCTTTTTTTTTTCGTTTGCATGGAACAAGAAAAACCGCGGATTTATTCAGTGTGCAAAAAATGCGCAAATAAAACACTTGTTGCGTGTATCTATTTAATATGGATAAGTCACATGAATAAAATAAAAATTACGGGCTCGCTTCACTGTTGTTGTTTACTGGAATATAATATGAAATGTCGTTATGCCTCCTTAAAATTCACTCAGCAGTAGATTGTCTTCTCTCCTTCATCGCCTAAATATGCATGAACTGTGCTTTGTGGCTTTTTGAAGAGCACCATAAGCATTATTTACAGATTATCGTCACATATACAAATATTCTTGAGGGCCATATGAATTTAGGCGCATCAATCATAAACTTTTTTTGCTTCTTTTCTGCCAACATTGCTTCTGTTATTTCTCTCTTCTTGTTGTTGTTTTCGCCCCAATAAATTGAGGGATGATTTGCTGAATGAATATCGTCTCCTGGGCAAAAACAGTTGCGGTGTCAGAAGGTGCTACTTCTCACCACGATTCCTTTGCTCTTCAATTCATTGTCCTAAACACAGCTTTAAAGAAATAAAGAGGGAAAAAATCTCAATTGCCGATTAAATTCTTTAAACTCGAGTGCTTAAACGTTAAATCCCAACGGAAGGAAAAGCTGCTGTTCTATTTAAATTCTGGATATTGATTCTCCTACTAATAAGTAAGAATAGAGCTCCTGCTCCTACCCAGACCCTTCTGAACCTTCGTAATAATGAATAATTAATTATTTTTGTCTTTATCACGCAGCGAACAGACGTCGGGGTTGGTTTTATAATTAAAGAAATTACCGGCATTCTTTATCTTTGACATTATAATAAAATATATGAGCAGACTTATTACAGATTATTCAAATTTCTCAATGCCATAAAACATTCAAGGATTTCTTCTGAATACCAAATTTATGTGAAAGGCTGGTGTCTAAGTGTAGTATTAACATATTGAATAACATTTCTGTATTTTAACCAAAAGACCAAAAAACGAGTATTGTAATAATTACGAATAGACTAGTTAGTTATTCGAAAACATAAAATTGAATTTTCACAATTATCAAATGTAAATAAGGATCTAAGTAATCTTTAAAAACGAGTTTTCCGGAAAAGTCAATTGGAGTTGTCATTAAATTCTTTCATACATAGTTCTCGACATTAAAACGATGTGATCTTAAAGATGAACAAGTACTTTATTTATTCTAAACAATAAAAGTGAGTGTTTGTGTCAAGGTCGCGATGGGGATGAGTTTCGCTGTGCTTTATTAATATAAATAGAAACAAACAAAATTAATTTTGTTTTTTAAATACATTTAACTTCAATGAAAATGAATTATTATCATTATAACCAATATATCTATTTATTTTGATTATATGATTAATATGATTAATATTTGATTATATTATTAATTTAAGATAAAATAAAACCTCATTAAAACAAATATAAAACAATATAATAAATATTTCAATCAGCGAGCACCCGAATCAAAAGAAATCGTTTCAAAAATAGAAACGATCCGTATGAATGGAGACAACAGAGAGATAGCCAGTCTCGTCGGTACTGGTGCATGTTTCATTGGACCGAATTCATCTTAAAGAAAAAAAGGTAAAAAATAGTAATATTTCATACTTTTCTTCGTCTAATTCAATGCAATAGTTGGATATTTTTGGTATGGTAGGTTCGCAATGTAATGATTCCTTTAAAAGAACTTGGGGATTATAATGGGATAGGATAAAAGTTCTTATTAGACCCGCCATTCAGCACCGCACACTAGGGCAGTATACATCTGGACGCTTTAGAGGAGGGGATTATTGTTAGTTATACGTACAGTTAGTTTGGGTTTCACCTACTTTCGAGCTATCTAGACCATGTACATATGCTGTGAGGGTATTTTCTCCCTGCTCAGATAGCCTTTCTTTAAAATTATTATATACTCGTAAATAATTCAGTCTTTGATACCTTGTCTTTACTATTTAGGAATACGAACAAACATCTGTGTATTTCCCACTTATAGAATTTAGATATATTACCACAGTTTTTCAGAATAATTGGTTTTTTAAAATTATTAGATAAAGATCGCTCATTAAATGTCCTAAGAGATATGATACGATTATATAAAATAAAGGGTAAATTAGACCCGCCATTCAACATCCTACACAAGGGCAGCATAGGTTAAGCCCCATTAGATTTGAGGTTTGTTGTTTTTTACATGTCCATCCAGTTAGAATTCTCAGCACATTTCCGGCTGTACAAAGGATGTTTTTTTATAATAACAAATTTTTTTGATGTTGTTTTACTTAGTTTCTAAAGTATGTCGACTTATAATTAAATTTTTATTTACATTACAAAAATAGCTAGATAATGTGCCCTCATTTCAAAATAAATCAAAATGAGAATATTTAAAACATTTTCAATGTCACTCGTTAAATTCTCACTGGAGTTGTAAAGCCAGCATCCAAAATCCATTTTGTAAATCCTTCTCCACTCTTTAAACAATTATATAAAGGGACAACGGTTCCGGGTTATCTTCCGTTTTTATGAAAATCAATTTTCAATTCAAACCCTTCCATCAACATTCAAAGCTAATTCTGGAACGGCTGAAGGAAGACTATTCTGTTAAAGAGTGAATTTTAATTAATTTCATGTCCACAGACATCCTGCGTTGATACCCTAATCCTAATTTTATAATTCAAGTACGTATTATATGCTAGAAAATTGTTGTGCACACCATTTTCCCTTCAAATCCTAATTAAAATTCTTCAATTTTAATGTATTTTCCGCAAATATAACCGGGGGATATCTTTTAAAATTGGGTTCTGCAAACCAAATCGACGACGACGCTCTTCTTCATCAGCAGCTCGTCACATGCCAATCCCCTTTGTTTAGCGCTCCAGAATGTCGATAATAGACTGCCAAATCAGTTTTCTTTTCCATGCAATAAAGGTTTGTGGTTTCTGCTAATTTTACTTTACAAATCTTAATTGTTTTTCTCTGTCATTACGTGGTATCTCATTTTTGAATGGCAAAATCCATGATTGAAAATTACAAATTAAAAACATTACTTATCCAATACAATATTGTTTTGGTTCTAACTTATATGAGCAAAAAATGGATATATTTAAGAAATAATTGCATTTGCAATCGTTGTTATTACCAAACATTATCACGCAATAAAATCCCTAAATTTGAATTTTATTTGGGGCAGTAACAGAATAGTGTTCTTTCGCTGGTATTAATTATATTTCAACCAGACATTTGGTATTGGCTGGTACCGTAATGATTTCATGACTGCTTGCATGCACGGCGAATTAATTGAATAACCACCTATTATTGCCAATTTTTGTTGCAAAACATTTCGCAGTAATTTCTTAATTGTGTTTGCTTTTATATTGGATCCACGTTGCAATTATTTATTTTTGGGCGACAGCCAATATCCTAGCAACAGAACCCAGTATTATCTGTGACTTGGAGTAATTAAAAATAAATCAATGGAATTGTGTTTTGTCGGACTTTTATTGGAGAAAGGATTACAGATTTGGCATGTCTACACGCGAGATTCAGTATCACTTTATTTTCTAAACATATGTCAATCAACATAAGACATTGTTAAGCTTTTTATTGTGATAATATAAAAATTGGTTAACTAAATTTTTAAATTTTACCCACATGAAAAATATTTACAATTCATCAAATTGTTTTTTGTTATAAATTTCCAAATATAGTTTTTAAATTTACATTGAATTATTGTAATAATTAATAATGTAGTAAGTGCTTTATGAGCTGATTAGTTTTTCTACTGTTCAGCGTGGTTAGTGTTTAATAACATTTTGTTTTTGATTCACAAATTCGCCTCACTCGGAACTAATCACTATCAGTAACGGGCAGGATCGCCATTTAATAATAATGTAATTGAACTCACTTTAATTATCACTTGTTAAAAGAAAGAGTTTATTTAGAGCTCAAGCTCGGTGTTCTTTATTGGACCTTGCTTCGACGGCGGTGAGCTTAAGTCTCTCTCTACAATAACGTCTTACACTCTACTTTATTCTACTACTAATACTAAGCTAATCTATGGAATAGTCTGGAAGAGCGGTGCGTCATCCACTACAAGTGGATAAGCGATTGGATAAATCGCCCATCAGCTTCATTTCACAGATCACATGAAGCAATTTGATGTTGAAATACCAGGGTAGCTCCATTAATATCTTCAACGTTTTGTTTTGCAGTCGTTGCAGTTTTGATATGTTAGCCTAGTGGCCATGTTCTTCAGTAGAGGTGCTGCGTACATAAATACTGATATGATACATGATTTGTATAGTAGGAGTTTTTTTTGCCGTAATTTGCATTTTCGGCACAGTAGTGATTATAACTTTAGTAAACTGTGCCTTCTGGATAACGTAGTCTACGTGTTTTGCCACAGTTAAACGTTTATCCAGTACTACTCCAAGATACTTGGCCTCAGAACTCCATTCGATTTGTTGGCTGTTGATAGTGAATGGAGTTGAGGGTAGCGGTAGCTCCTTTTTAGTTTTTCTGGTTACTCTCAGTGCACTAATTTTCCCTCTATTTATGATGATCTTCCATTTCTCTAAATAATTGTAAAGTCGTTAATGGCTGCTTTTTGATGATGTTCAGTATTTGTCCATCTATTTTCATTGCAGAAGATTACAGCGTCGTCTGCGTAGAAAGACACACTGCACTTGTTAGGATATGGAGCATCTGCACGACCAGTACTCCTTGTGAAATTTTTAATTACTCTTTATTTGAATTTTTACTGTTTACAGGGTCGGTTTAGTCTTATTTAGTTTTTTCAATCAATTTGTGTACAATTTAGGTCCACTATATTTTAATTGATGTTGCATTTTTATTTTTAAGCATCATTTCAAACGTTAAGCTATTTAAAATAGATATGTGTTGCATTTTTAAGGAAGCTTGAATTGAGAAATGGTAAATATTTAAAATATCAAACTTTTATTTTCAAAATACGCAACTTATCAATAGAAACGAAAGTCTTTCAAAACTTCAACTTCCCCACCTCCATTGTCTTTAATATTCGTGTTTCGTAAATTATGGACAAAATAAGTTAAATACTTAAACTACTAACCTAAATTTTATAAACCGTTGTTGTCAAAGGAAATACTTTGAAAGGTTCTGATTTGAAAATCTTTTGAAATCCCCACAAAATTAGATTAGATTGAAATTGTCGTGAATAAAATATTTCCTTCCCTTCTTCTTTGTTTTTATACAAAATTATTGTTGATTGTATTGTAATATAATAGCCACAAAGTAAACCCATCAACATTCACTTCGGGGTTTATAGATTTCATTAATGGGATAATTAAGTTCAATTTAGTGTAAAATCGAAATATCATAATCATAACGAAATCGATTATAATTTTGGGTTACTTTAAAGAGTATTTGGACCATAGTTACAAATACATACTCGCACATTAAATTGCTTATCTTTTAATGAACTTTAAAGGTAAAAATTACTAGTCTTTGAAAATCGATAAAACCGCACAAAATATTGAATCAAAAATTCATATTTTGCAGTTACTTGAAGGTAAATATGAGTTTCGCCGTTATTTGCTTATTTTCCCCCAACCCTGAAACAATTTAATTAAATAAAATCGTACAAAGTCTTGGTCGGCATGGATACAATAAATTACCGGCAAAATCTTCAAATACGGATGGATCTGGCCGTAGACACACACTCGTGATATGTACATGAGTAAATTATGATTTAGTATGCATATCCGACCCCGATCTATAATTAAATTGAATCGTTTTATGCCAATGAACAAAACGGAATCCTTAAATTGTTTAATTTATGTTCGGTCATAGGGCAGACACATTCATATTCATAGGATGGTAATAATAGTCAGCATCTCATCCAGTTTGCATGCATACATTTCCAAGGATTCAGCCGATTTACTCTTAGCTTAGCTCCAATTACAAGCAAGACAGAAATTAGTCTGGTGTTTTGTTGGGAAAAAATTATGGACTGGGATTACACATTTATGCAAAATCTTCAAATTTCCTCTCTTCGAAGCTATTTAAACTCTGTTACTCTTACAAGATCCGGGATCCGGCACAAACACTCTTTCATTATCTCTATCCACCTGAACATCGAGGACTATCTATCTATCTATATCTATTCACCCCAAAGTGTTTGTAAGTATGCGGAAAATGGTATATAAATAATAGGAGCAACTATAAGAATATTTCGACTGGTTAATAGCTTTTAAATTATAGTTAAATCTCTCAACAAAGTCTATGACTCGGCAAATTTGGGATATTCTGTGTAGACGTCTTAAATTGTTTAGAAAGGAATTGTTTCCGATGTCTCTCCCACCCTCCCTCTGCACCTTCTTTTCCTCTTCAGCCGCCCTCACCCTCCACTATAGACATAAACTGGTAGTTTGGCACTGAAAGTGGCACAGTTGGAAATCCTCACGAGAACGTCTTTTGAAAGGGAGAAGGAAGGAAGGAAGGGAAGACTCCAGCATTTCGGCATTTCTGTATCGAACCTAATCAATATAACATACCAGTCTATTTGGAAAGGACTACACACAGCCAGACCTATGTTATTAAGGAAATTTTATAATAACAGAATATAAAATTTATATTCAGTTTACAATCTCCGGATGAAGCAAATATCTTATGCGATTACCCTTTTAAGGCGCTGCTGCTGTTGCTCTTCTTCACCCCCAGTCGAATCGAGTCGAGACAACCAAATTGGGAATTTGTAAATATATGAGCTTACGGAATCGTCGGAAGATGCTAAGGAGCATAAACGAGAGAATATATCGGAAAATCCGAGCAGTCATTCTTTATGAAAATGGCTAACCAAAATTACGATCTGGTTAGACCAATTAACATCTCCAGACCGAAATAGATTATTGTGGGATTATTATAATATTGCTCCATTCTTAAGATAAATCATTGATGGCACGAATTTCGCATGGCTTAATGGCGAAATTACGAAAACACCATACCAATTAGGTATGCGAATGGATTCCTTAATGAAAACTCATCAACAGAAGACACATTCTGTCGTGAGGGATAATTTTATATCACCGCAAATTTAAGAAGCGGCCCAGCATCTGCCCTAATGGAAAGGGATTACACTCTATCTCTGCTAATATCCCGACATTCCCACCGAATGCCACACAGCCGAGGAACAACAGAGAAGCAGCAAGGCAGAAGCGGTGCAGAAAAAAGTTTCACACGTTACATTATATTTGACACATATGGTGCAGAATATAATCGCCAAGGATGAAATTTACTTTATCTGCGACGTCTCTCGTCTAATAACGTGTCAATATTAAATCGGCATGGCTTTCCNCAGCCGAGGAACAACAGAGAAGCAGCAAGGCAGAAGCGGTGCAGAAAAAAG
>JXOV01026488.1:0-21103 GCA_001014945.1 Clogmia albipunctata
CCCATCTGGCGACATTTGCCCAAGCATAATTGCAAATATTTAATAATGATAATCAAATAAATAAGTAATTAAAAAAAAAATATATCTTAGTTTCGATAAAGTAGGTGAGGAATTCACTCCTGCGCTAAAAATACGAATTTCCAGATCCAACACAATCCACACTCCAGGTNCATTTGCCCAAGCATAATTGCAAATATTTAATAATGATAATCAAATAAATAAGTAATTAAAAAAAAAATATATCTTAGTTTCGATAAAGTAGGTGAGGAATTCACTCCTGCGCTAAAAATACGAATTTCCAGATCCAACACAATCCACACTCCAGGTCCGTCGGTCACCATCATCCCAATTTAAGTGGGCTCCAACAAATTTATCGAGATCCTGTATTGATCCAATCTCCAATCTTCGCAAAGAATTATCCATTCTCTAACCCACATAATTATCTCCAAGCAACCTAATTTTTGTTCTTAGAAGAAAATTCTTTTTTCTTCAATTTTCGAGCAAAAAGGCGAAACCAAACAGTATCCTTATTATACCAAACGATACACTTCACTTTTATCTATCTACGGACATACAATTTCCTAATATTTATCATATTTTACAATCTCAACAATTAATTTAAATTCAGTTTAATAAAAATTAAACTGTCACTAAACGCGCAGCCTGCTTCCTCTTTTAAATAAAAAATGAAACAATAGCCGTAATTAAAAATTAGAAACATTTATAAGATAAATATTTTGTAACCGCTTCTTCAGTAGTTTACCATTTTTATTCTTTGTTATCATTTGGAATAAATTACATAATGTGGTTTCCAATCCAATATGTGGTTCCATATAAAAGCACAAACTATAAAAATGAATTATTAATATCTGAATTTATAGTTTAGTAAAATTAGTTATAAGTCAAACGGATTAGTTGATTAGAATGAAATTTGCATAATTTTTGTTATATAAATCAAATCTGTTTAAATACATAAATAAAAAAAAATAAGATGGTGGATTTTTGTATTGAAATAGAATATATTTTTAGAGCAACAAAGGAGCGAAGTAAGTTCTTAAACTTGAGTAATGTAAATTTATTGGCTGAATATGCTTATAACTAGGCCAGAAAGCAGCCGACGACGACAATCTGAAATAGACTTGTTCTTCAATTCATCGGTCATCATTAATCCAATTTTGACAAATGGATACGAATAAATTAGACGTGCTGAAAGATCTCTTTCCTTTGATAAAGTTTTCTGTGCGATAGAATGGCAGAGACACAGAACCTTGGAAAAATGGCCAATTTGCGTGGGCTAGTTTCGATCACAAAGGCTTCATCAAGTAACACTATTTATGTGTCCCGATTCAGTTCAGGTCTGGGCTGTCGTGAATCGCAGTTTGACACAAAGAACAATCGGGCTAATGGTCCGTAAATCATATTAATTTATTTGGGCGGCGAAACGAAAGAGAAATGTGAATATCGTCTCTGGAATATGTATATATTTATTTGTTTGCTAATGAATAAAGTCAGTCAACAATATTATAATAAAATAATCGGGGAATTTATGAATGATGTCAAACTGTCCATCCCGTTTTCTGGTGCGCGCATTCAATAGCCAATTAAATCCTAATTAGCGATATCCGCCACGCACAATTTCGTCCATCGGATTATCTGTCCATGTTTTCTCTGTTTTGTGGAACTGAGCTGACTAGAGAAGCTCTGATGCGCGCGATGATGCTCTTTTGATGTGTGTGGCGGTGGTTTTCTAAAGCCAATTTATTTTTTATGTCTCAACCAATGAATTAATGTGATTTCAGTTTATTTCTAATCAAATAAATTAGCGGATTAAATTGTCTCGTTCTTTTTGTGCCATATTTTTACCGGTCAATTTATGGATAATTTGCCCGGAAGCGGTAACCGCAAAATATTAACTGGGATCCTTTTTGGCCGCCGCCGTCGTCGTCTTTTTGTGATTCCCAAGACTTGGTCCAATTTTTTCTCGTTGTTGTTTCGTTGAGGAACCCACAATTTGCCTCTGGCCAAATTGAATTAGATGATTCAATCTACTCTGGTACATATACTAGCAGCGCGCAAAAAATATAAGCAGAATGCGAAAAGATGAAACGGTTGGGATTTAATCGAAAAATTTCTAGAGTGGAAAAATCTCATTCATTCGTCGTCTCTCGTCCCGGTCGTGCTTTGGCGTTTTGGGCTATATTAGTAGCCCTCCCGAAAATCGGGAGACTAAATCAAATTGTCGAGTCGGGTTAGGGCTTCATCTTTATATCTGGTTGCTCTGGCACTGGCTTTGTAAGCAGGGAGAGATTAGAGGGAGACCAGCTTCTGGAATTTTTGTGTGGAGAACACAGATGAAGCCCAGCGATTTCCCCGAAAACACGCAAGAGTTTATTTAGCCATAATTTACTGCGAAAAAATATCTGCTGTTTCATTCGATGGATGAAATTTGTAAATCCGGAGAACGGCAACGGCGGCGGCATGGATCAAGTGTTGACAAGGAAGAGGAGCGGACGGAGGAGGCAGTGAGTTAATGGGATTTAAATTAGTCACCGAAAATAGTCCAGCAGCAGTTGAGGAGCTCGGAAGAGCTTCGAAAGAATTTTTGGCTCCAACGAAAGAGACGCTGTTTAATTGAATTGAAAGTCAGTCGAGTTGATAATTTCTGGGGATTGGAGCAGAGCCGTTCTGAACACAGCAAAAACGATAGGTTCTTCTGCCACAGTTTAGGTGTGCGTTTTTCTTCTTCTGGTTCATCTTCATCGTCTTGGAGTAACAGTGACGACAAGTAGCCTCCCCATTTTATCATCTTTTGATGACACCGTTTTTACGTTCTATTCATTCGCCACAAATCTTCAATCAGGTTTTTTTTTCCTTTTTCGTCTCACAGATACGTACTCGCTCTGTCCATATGGAATTAGTGGAGGCAGAAGGTGGAGTGGGACTATCCATAAGAAATGGACCGGAATGGAGGGAAAATAGCCCAAAATAAATACCGACAACGGTAATAAAAACCATATGCGACGGAATTGAAATTGTTTTATTATTGTTGTCCTCCGTGTGTCATTCAGCTTCTTAATTTATTTTCGCCACATCGTCCAAGACTCTCTCCATTGCCCATTATCCCCTGATCTCCTTACATTACCAATGCCACAGTGAAGAGCGAAAGTAGTTGGACAATTATACTTCTAAATACTTGAGATTGATTGGTAATTAAATTTTTGGTGTAGCAGTCAATACAATTAATTGAATTTTTGGAAGAATTTAAAACCTAATAAAATCAAATATTGCATAAAACAGATCAAAAAAGAAATAATAGCTTAAAAGATTATTAAAAATTAAATATCCTAGCACTCAAGCGATATACAAAAAAATGGGAGAAAACTAATCTAATGACATCGATGAAACTTTTTAAAAACATGATGCCTTTTAAATTAATCAAAACTGTCCGAATATTTTTACCTTGGACTGTCATTGTACCTTAAATGGTGTTTGGTTTTTACGTGTGGCCAAAGTACGCAGCATCTTTCTATATACAAAGTCGTCGGAAACATGCTTTAATAATTCAATTAAGAACTTGCGCACTATCGTGTTCAGATGGTGGTGTTCTGGAGGAGCCACAAAAGTCTCTACTGGGACGGATGGTTGGTTGGATGGATGGTGAGCAGCACTGAGCAGCAGTGGCAGAAGAAGCCTGTTGGCGTAATTAAACGAGGGGGGAATGGCGCTACTGGAGAGCGTCGAGTCGAGTGGAGGAGGGGTGTGGGGTAATTACGGGGTATTATTAAAGTGGGTGTCTCGACAATGTGTGCTTTTGACATTTGGTATTGGCCACGAAAGCTCTTTATTGTTTCAAGCTTTTCGGGACAGTAGACTTTGGATCATAGAAACGTGCCTCTTCCTGATTCCGCTACATTAATATATTTGTGTGTATGTTTTTCGTTACTGGAGGAGAAGAGAATGAGCTCTGGTGCTACTGCTGCTGCTTCTGCTGCGGAAGATTGAGCCTCGAGTAAATCCCGTGTTCTGTTCCTTTTCGCCAGTCACGTAACTTTTATGGCCATTTGCGAAATTGATTCAATGAATTGCAGGCCATTTTCTCGTGCTCAATTATAGTTGATTTGTCTACTAAATTTTAGGGTTGCCAATGTGTAATTGCCAGGTTCGCGTAGTTAATCATAATTCAAGGGCTTATTGGGAGGATGTACCTGGGATTTGAATTTGTGTCCCTTTACAAATTCCTTTTTTATATTTCAGTTTTCGATAAAAGTCATCCTAGAAGTTGGATTATGAAAAAATAAGCTAATAAATTCATTCAGTGCTTCCCAAATATATAATTTAATAAGCTTATCCACCCTGTGAAGTTTAGTTTTATCCTTGAATACATCCACATTAAATTTCTCTGTTCTTGTCATATAGTGAAATATTAATAATTAAAATCGAGTTCTATATTATTGTATAAAATGCTAATAACCAATGCTATCAAATATTTATATGCCATTATGATATTACGAATAATTAAAGAGAGAGGTAATTTTCTTTGAATCATTCTTTTTGAAAATTTAATTAAATGGAATAACTAGTTATTTGAAATTAAAACCAAATCGATTTACTATTTTTGCGGTTGGAGCTCATTACCCAAGAATAGTTTCGAAATCAAATAAATATAATATAAGTAGGAAGAAAAGATATGGCCTAAGAAATATGATATGATGTTGTGGAGTGAAGTGGTGCACCTTAATAAATCTTGTCAATTAAGATCTGTCTTTAATAAAAAAAAATATCTCTCTTTACACCTGGCCGAGCAGCAGAGCTCGGTATCTTTTTGTGTGGTGGATTGTTAAGAGTAATGTTTTAGAAAGATAAGCCTCTGGTCGGTCTCTGCTTATCTCATCTCACTGAGACAGAGAGAGACAAGTTTCGCTCGAATCTAGATTGATATTTTAATGAATAGTGCCAATTAAGAGGCGGCGGAATTAACAGGGGTTATCGGTAACATATCTCTTTATTATTATATGAAATACGTTAATAGGCGATAATGGTAATATTAATATCAATAATAATATTATGATGGCTTTCATCATCATTCATATGGGATAGAGAGTGAGGGAATATGTTCCGAATCTGATAACGGATCATTGCCTGGAGCAATCTGCATCATTAAGCTATCGTAATTAGTTTTCTTGGGTTTGTTGGCCGCCCGCCCCGCCTCATTCTTAGCCCCAGAGGACAAGATGTTTGCACAATCTAGCATCTTATTAAATAGAGCTCACAGTCTCGATATTGATAAACTCTGTCCATAGTCATCACATCAGTGCAGGGGAATTTCGCCCGTTATATTTATTTGAAACTGATGATAATAAACTTTATTAATGTTGTAGCCAAGGAAAGCACACCCACCCACAGCCACAGACACACACAGTAGACCAACCGACGAGGAAATTTTGATTTCCTTTTCATTAAAACTTCTCGCCAGAGAGCAATAATATAGTTGGAAGGCATCGTACCAAAGTCGTCTTTGCCTTTATATAATACAAGTCTTGGTAGCTAGAGCTTCCCTGAAAAAGCAGCACCAGCAGCAGATGCCACATAGGTAATAAAGTTGAGGTCAATTAAATGTGGTAACTTCTTTGATTAGTTGCCTGGAAATTATTGCAGCGTTTTGATATGGTTGGGAAAATTTCCAGAAGGTGTTTATTTGTTTTTCGCTGGTGGTTCTGTTTCAGTTGCTCTGCTCCAGCTCCGCCAGAGAAGCGACGACGACTGAATGAAGACTGACATTTGTGTTCAAGGATGCTACTACATCAAAGTTTCCATTTAGTCCTTAATTAGGCGACTGTAGAACCATTTTACTTGCAATTTAACTGAAAATTGCCGCAGAAAACTCGAAAGATAAACTTGAGCTAAATAGTTGTTTATAACGTTTTCTAACTAGATGAGTTGCGAGTAGTTGGTGTGGAATTCTGTAATGATATGTGTTTTTCAAATCAAGTGGAAATTCTGTGAAATTTAAGTTTTAGAAGTACGTAGTTGTTATTGAAAAATATTGAATTTTGAAAAAATATTTTGAAAGGAAAAATTAGTTTTGAAGAAGAATCTGTTTTGATTCAATGAAAATCATTACAATTATGTTTACTTTTGTTCTTTAATTTTTTATTTTTAAGTATATGTTTGAAAGTATGTTTCATTCGTAAATTTCTCTTAAAGGTGCTTCACCCTTAAGGTGTTTCACAATTCTAAAATATCTAACCTCATTTCGAAATTTAAATTTTGGGTATTAAATTTTTATCAGTCATTGGTTCTTTTCCGGTTGGAATTTGTCTCTATCTTGGGCTTTAAGTCGCTTTGAACTGATTGCCTAGATCCGAAAAGTGCACTGTTCAAATAGTCTTTGGCCCACCTTTAAAAGGGTTCGCCGCGCGATAACTGAGTAAACTATGAGTCCAGTATCTAAATAGGCTTTTAATTAATTTTTATTTAACCATTTAACGCCGTAAAATTGAGTAGATATGATAACAAACAGATAGCGATTTGGAAACGTGTTTGTCTTTGTCGTCATATTAATAATGTGGGTGAAAAACATACAACATGTAGAAGGAATAATAATAAAAAAGAAATCATGAAGCATAATTTTATCTCTTTCCCATGACTTTCCGTTTCATTGAATCTTTACACAAAATTCAAGCACCACAATTTACTGGTAGTATTTGGCAAAGCTTTGGAGTATGAAGAGGTTGAGGGAGAGGAGAAGAAGAGATATTCTGTCAATAGGAAAAAAACTGCCCAGATAGTTTGATAATAATAAAAATAAACAGATAAATTGACTCTCGCTCGGACTCTTCATCGTTTGCCCGGTCCGCCGCCGCGGCTTATCTTTTCCGCTCCAGCCCCTTTCCCCAAAGTCTCCTCATTCAGCCCATGATGGCCAGGCCCAAGAACCATCCGAAAAATATCATCGTTCAAATAAAATGGAAAAGAACAGAAAAAAACAGGCCAGGCAACTTTTCCTGCGCTCCATTCACTCTTCTCCAATCCATTTTTATTCGATAAATAATCAATTGTATCAAATATTGAACATAATACAAATAAATAAATAATAAGATTGTAATAATAATAACATAAAAAGATGACGAAGAAAAGAAATGGGAGAGATAGAGATGGAGAAATTGATACGGAATCGAAAGATATGTACAGGGACAAACAATCCAGTGTGTGCTTTCACATTCTCGGATATAATGATAAAAGTTCTAAATGTGCCATGGGTTGAGCTTCTTCTTCGATGGATGGATGGATAGATATAACGGGGAGTCGATTTCGATGTCGCCACATAATTCAGTCGTGTTCCGAGCGATAACAAAATACATAAAGCTATTTTAAAAAGGATGTCATAAAGGATATCCGGCTGAATCAAAAGACACATCAATGCCAACACGAGGTTGGTTTTTATTAGATTAATAATCAAAATGTAGAGGAGTATTACTGTAATGTACACTTTCTTATTTAAATGAAAAAATTTAAGAAAATTTGATTAAATATTAAAAATTCATGTTTGGCCTTTAAAATCACATAAACTATCTAATAAATTTGTATCAAAGTTAATATTTGGTCGCCATTATTGTCGTTAATCTACACAAAATATTGATCGAGGCTATGCCATACGACCGTGAATATGTTGCAAACTAAATAGCGTGACCTGATTTCAAAATTTAATTTTTACTGTTCAAGCAGCGGTCTGTAAATACATTGTTCCAATTTTGTTCGATTTTGGGCACATTTCGCATTTATCAATGATAAATCTTTTTAACTGTAATGGAAGTAAATTATATTTTTAGTCTGGATTAAATGGAAATTAAGTATAAAATAAATTAAAATAAAACAAATGTGCCAAGACACTTTAAAATAGACGTTTGCCATATGACCGTATCAAAGTGGAAACAGATTATTTTTGTTTGAATTCGAACAGTTAACGGCAACTTTAAGAAAATTACAAAATTAAATTCAACAACTAAACTTGAGGATAAAAAATACATAGACATTTGTAAACTCATTTGTTAACTCGGAAAAGATGAAACACTCGTTAAAAAACAGTTGACTTTACATTCTTATAGCAAAAATAACTCTTAGCATACTGAACAATTTGTTTTAAAAAAAAAGTATACTTTACGGAATTAATTATTTATAAATTACATAAAATTTTTGAAAAATTTATTTCCTGACTGTAATTGTTTGGAAGTAAAATTCGTTTGATTATTTGTTTGCCATGAATAAATAATGTTTATTGTTTAATAAAGTCCGTGTGTAAAAATGAATCATTTTATTTGCCTAAACCTTTGAAACAATTGACAATGGATTTTTAAACAAATAACGGGTTTCTATTTAAAACGATGCCAAATTATTAGGTGTAATAAAGCAATAATCTTTTGAAAATAAACGTAATCTATAGTCAAATAATAAATGTGAGTTTAAATATGTCATTAACAATGGAAATTGTTAAGTCTTTTCTAAATAAAATGCCATTAAATTCAATTTGAGTGAAAATAAAAATTGAATAAAATTCCGTCATATTTAAATCCAAGCTGTCCAACGTGATTCTTTTCCTAAAACTCGGGGGGCTTTGCGAGAGAGAGAGACGTGGATTGTCAAAGAGGTGTAAAAATGTGGTTTCGTTTATTGATCCCCTTCTGCTTGCTTCTTCCTGCTCGGTTGAATTTAAGCCAGACCATTTGATTGACGTCTATTCCTCTTTTTGGTTACGTAAAAATGTCGGTTATTTTGATAAACTCATTGAAATGGAATTTAATATCGGGCATAATATTTACCCGGAATCTCGGTTAAGGGAAGAAATACGCCAAAGAAATCTGAAATGTGTGTAAATTTTTGTATTTTTGTGTGTAGGCCTTTAAGGAAGGAAGAGAAATGTGTATAAAGGGATGATGACGAGGACGACGACGTCTCCAGCCTTGTGGAAAGTGTCGGTGAATGAATGAAATTAGGAATAAGGAACCGGAGGAATTAAAATTGTACCGAAAAGTGAATTACGAAAAGAAGGGTGGCTAATTCAATTCAAAGGGGCGCGCTTATTCGTGTTTGGCCCAGGAAGGAATAGAAATCCTGAATGGGTACACCTTTAAATATGTAAGTAGGGTTTGTCAAGAGTGCACTTGAATTAAATTCTATTATATTCGATTCTGCAATCCAATAAATCATGTGCTGAATAGAAAAAGGAGCACAAACAGACGGTTTGAATGGGACCATAATGGGCCCGTTTCTTACCTCTCAAGGCAGCTCAGCTACCAATTGATGAGAATCGGCCTGTTGTTGTTTATTGATTTCAGGATCTTCCTATTCTACTTCTACAAGTTCCAAATTGCACTTCTAAATCTCCATGATATCCCTTTATTAGAGATAGAAAAAAGTAGATATCAACTTGTTGAATTTAATGTTTCTGTTCTTCTACTCTAATAGACCAAAGATTGTCTATAAAGATATAGAGTAACAATAACATTGGGCTACATTTGTAATTGATGCGCTTTCAAGATCAATAACAAAGGAGGAAATCCTTTGAAAATTGGATTTCACAACAATATCTATTCAGGTCATGGATTCCTTTATTATCCCCTTTTTAGATTATTATCGATTTTCTGTCCATTGTCGTTATTAATTCCCGAATCGGAGGAATTTGTAGCCGAATTTGTTTTCAATTTTTAACCCACCTTCAGCCGATGGAAGCCGCTGATACCGACTCTGGCACGGCTCAGTCCCGGCCAAATGATGTGTATCATTTATTCGGAAGCCTGTCGAGAGAGAACCTTCTGCCTGAATTCAGTCACCTGGAAAAGAAGACCGAAATTTTGGCATTTTTACACGTCACACCTAATTCTTATTTATCGGCAGTATTTATCCGAGGGTATTATCGGCTCTGTAATTTGTTATTAAACTCCACATTGCCTATTCTATATGGTGATGGTGTACATGGCTCTAACATATGGCGGATGAAGGTTAGAGCTATCAGTCGCTTCCCATCTTTCCTGGCCAGGTCAACCGGTTCCGCCTTTGCTCTTTGCCTCCTTGCCTCGAACTCGTAATATATTGATATTTGTCCGTTATTCATTGATTAATATCATAGTCCTCGTCCTCATACAATCCGCCCAAGAGTAGAGGAGGCGAAGAGGTGGTTGTGGAGAGGAGAAAATAGAGGAAGGAGAGGCAAAAGGATTCATGAAACGGAAGAGCTGGCAACTAATTTTATTTTTACACATCACTGAAGGGATACAATATCGGAAATCTCATAGGTGTTGTGCTGTGTTATATGTGTTCAAAAAGTGGGTTCAAAGTGAAAAAGATACACTCTAAATGTTGGAGAGATATAGAGAGGTAATTTCTGCCCTAAACTCGTTTGATCCCTTATCACCATATATTGGATATGAGCGGCAATGTCTTTCGGTCCGAAAATGTTTACACAACGTTTCTTCTTTTTTCGCCCACAAAATACTATTCTCGGTTTTGTCTGGACATTGATCCAAAGTCCATATATAGTTTGGCGTTTATTGACGTTGGTGCCGTTGACTTTAAGTTTTATTAATGTTGCTGTAATGAAGGCTGATGATTTGTTTAATCAGTGATAAGAATCGGAATGATGGAATACTCTTTTATTATGGAGTATTTGTTGAGTGTAATAAAGTTTATTTGCTTAAAGAATTCTTAGTTTGTCACAAAATAAAGTACAACTACACTTTTTTTGCACTTTCGTATCGAAAGGTTAGCTTTCTGCAATTCCGTATCGAAAAGTAGACTTTTCCCCACGCCAATTAGTTTTGTAATGGTTTACTTTTTTGCACGGAGTGCTGTAATAATTCAAAATTTGCCCGCAAATTGTCACCAATTTAATGAAAATACATATTGTCAAAATCATTTCCTTTTGAGTATTCTCATCTCACTCTAATAAACACACTCTCTTACTTGTACATATTGTGTCCACAATTTAAAAAAAACGGCTGTGAACGGTTTTTATTATTATCGATTAATTGGTATTTTTTCAGAATAACAAAAAATAGCGTTCGATACTCATGTGAAATCGGTTATTATAGCACTTGTATCGAAATATACTATTTCGACATCGATTTGAGTTTCATAATGCACTTTATCACCCCTAAATTTTATTTTACTAGTGAAAAAAGGAAGTTATAATCTACAAACAAATTTGTCTCACAATAAAAATTTAGGTACCATTTTGAGTAAAAATCTGTAAAACTTTTAATTCAGGCTGCTATAACGGCCAAATAGAACCTGAAAACCATTCAAATAGAGACCGTCATGACAGAAAATATTTTTGAAATTAATTTTACGCGAATTTTTAAGGAAAGTGCTAAAAATTATATCCTGCGCGGGAGAAAAATCCGTTTCACTTGGAAACGATCAAAAACTCGCCTAATGGATCGTATTTCACACTCATTTCTTCGTTAAGAAACGGCTCTTTTTCTACTCTTGTAGCACAATCTTTTAATTCATTTTGCAATCACTTGGTGTAAAGAAGGATTAAAAAAATTAATGAAAAAGTCGGTTCTTTTTACAAAAATTTTATTGCTACGAAACTGACATGTATTTTTCAGGATAAAGTTGAAATCTTACAATAAAAAATTCGAATATCTTCTTAGGGCATTCTATTCGAAATGCATTTGATAAAATATGAATCAAATTAAAAGAATTCAACATGGACATGATATTAAATTGCTCAAGCAGGTCACAATATATTCTTTGTGAGCTCTGAAATACAAAATGCACTTCGTCTTTGGAATGAAATTTGAAATTAAGTCTGACGTATACAATTCTAAGAGTACATTCTTCAATTTGAATATTTCGTTATAATTTTGTCTTTTGACCTGTTAAATTCAATTTCATTTCAATTTAACTTAAAACCAGGTCAGCAAATTCAATTTCAATTTAATTGTCATAATAATAAATATGAATCTTTATTGCAATGATGGTCAAGAAGAGAGGCGAAAAAATGGTTTCAGTCCCGAAAATGTGTGCTTCAAATTTAGTTTCCACGAAATGGGGGCCCAACAAATTGACCAGTTTTGTTATGGGCATTGTAAATTTCACATCATTTTGGGAAACCTTTATCCCAAAGCTCATTTGTGCTTCGCTTTTTTGCCTCTGTGCCTGTGTGTTTTGTTGTGTTCTGTGTAGCATTTGCAAAATGGCTGCAAAGTGCTGACTCTGTACGGTTCTCGGTAAATAAACATAAATTGCAAATGGTTTAAGTTAAATTAAAATTTATGAAAATTCGTTGTTCGAATTGAAAATTCAGCTTGGGTCCACATTGTTGTTTTAGTGTTTGCGAAACCGTCCTTTTGTGTCGCCCGCCTCCTCCCATCACCCGCCGACAACCCCCAAAAAGCCCAAAGTGCTTTTCATTTGCGCGCTCTCGCTCTCCTGTTCTCCATCTCAGTGCAAAATTCACAACGATGCAAGGCAATAGAGAGAGGAAATTGAGAGAGAATAATGACGAAGGGTGGTGGTGGTGAGATGGTGAATTCAGCAGGTAAATGTTTGGAATTCATTAGCTCTGGAATGGGAACACGGCAAATATGATTTTATATTGTTCAATCAAGGGGAGGCTTTTTCTTTGTGTTAGTGTGTGTGTGTATGTTTTTGCCAGGTTACTGGCGAAAGAATACTGGGGGGATCGGAGAGTGGCAAAGGGCTGTGTTGTTGGAGCGTTCTCGCTCCGAGTCAATACATATTTAACATTCCGTTTCCCCCTCAACATTGTTGCATTTCTCAGACGCTTTTCAATATACAGTGGACAGCTTTCCATTATGATAAAATTATGTCATGGTATGTTATTAGTAAGAAAATTTATAAGTTTGAAACCGTACTATCTTTTTAATGTAATTGTTTAATTTGAACAAATTGTAATTTTTTGTTTGTGTTTTTTTTAGTTTTTGGGTTGTTTCTAAAACAAATCTTTTCAGTGAATCAATTTATTATTTCTTTAACTGAAACTTGTATACGAAAACGTGCCATTAGGTGTATGGTGGACAGCCTTACACCCCTCCACGTAATTCGCTCTAGCTCTCCCAACCTAGCACAATTTCTGACCTTAACAAACTTAGTACTATCGACAAAGAATTGCAATGCAATATAAACGTTCTTGAGAAGAATTATGATGGAATATGATAAAAGTAGTTATTAGACCCGTTCTTCAGCACCGCACACTAGGGCCGTATAGATCTGGATGCTTTAGAGGAGGGATTTGTAGTTAGTTATATGTACAGTTAGATTGGGTTGTCAGTTAGTTTTAATTATTTAATAAATATAAAAATTACTACAAATTTAATTATTTTAAGATTATTGATCTTAGATAAAGTTATATAATATATTGTGTAAAGATATTATAATGATAAGGTGGTGATATATAAAATGGAGATGTTTTTAAATGCTGAATGGTTTGGATCTAACCCTTCTAAAACATCATTTTTAAATGGGACCCTTCTATAAAATAATTAAGAACCTTGTAATTAAATTTCAAAAAACCTTAAAAAGTAATTTAAACTTTAATTTTGTTACAGTACTTTACTTTAAATAAGAGTTTTTGCAACAAGTCTGTCCTAAAAGAATAGCACTGACTGTACAAATTCATTTCACTTGTTTTGGAGCTCTTTGGGTGATGGGGGGAGGACTGTAGGGTTTTTGGGTAGGAGGAAGTGTGCTTTTATTACATGTATGCGCATTTATTATTAATGGAAAATGGATCCCGGAGCTTACCTTTGTTTACCTACACATTTCCAGCATTTTCGGTGGAATTCATGCTGCTGCTGCTGCTGCCCAGAGAGTCTCTGTACAATTTCTCGGTGTTTTTGGCTTGTTTATTGTGTATATTTATACATACAATATATATATATATATATATATTCACTTGTATTTGTATGTAGGTGTTTTTGACTGACGCCAAGGGTTGATTTGTTGGTAGTGGATGGATGGATGGTCGGTGTAAATTTTCGTATGTTCGCCGTCATGAATAATTGGAGGGTTAAAATATTGATCCATGATGGTAGTTTTCGGGCGTCGTCGTCGTCGTTTTGAAGGGATGATGCCGTGTTTTCACCCCCTGCCCGCCCGCTCTGCTTTTGGTCTGTGTGTGGAACAGAGTGAATGATGATGATAGACAGAAATAATTCTAATGTGCGGCGAATAAATATTTAATTTTCACAATCCCTGGGCTCCCCATCAGCCCCGTTTCGCTTTTACCAGAAACCCTCTGTGTGTGCAGCGTGCGCGTTTGAAAATTGGGACTTGAGTTTCGGACTAAATCGACTTTTCGAAGGCTCATTCCGATTCCACAGCTCCTGCCTTTAGTACTTATGGTAGTCCTTTATTCCCGTTGTAATATATAAGCTCATCAAAATGCTATTCCAGCCTATGAATATTTGATAGTCCAATTACTTGCGGTTAATTAGAGTTAATTTCGGGGAAATTTAAATTTACCAATTTTTGGATCGTTTTATGACGTGATTCTGTTGTTTGGAATTTTATGGGGTATTTATTGTTGAGGGCTCGTTTTATTTGGGATCGAGGTGAAAATGTATATTGATCAACATATTTGCATACAAACACACAGAATGTTGTGTGGACTCTAAAATTTAATTACTACTCCTGTATGTCCATTTGCAATTTGTGTTTGCGAATGACGCGAGCGAGCAATCAATGCGATAATTTGATTAAATTTCTCATTTAATGCATAATTCGCTTCGCATTACGCCCCATTTTAATATATAATATTGCTGGAATAATAACAATAGCAACTACTCTAAACCCCGTCACGTTTAATTTTATTAGTTGCGCGCTGCAGAGATATCGAATTAATTACTTGTGTGCACTCTCCTCTCACTCGAAATCACTATAACTCAAAACCATATTCCTGATGCACAACTACTGCAGTACTACTCTATGGGTTTATAATTTAATTCAGTCCTCATTTAACCTTAAATGAATATTGGCGTTAATAGGTCAATCGCATAATTTACTTTGCCAGCATTTATTGTTATCAGGTTCTGCGATTTGCTATGAAATTAAATTTTAATTGTTAAATTTGTGGATTTTATATAAATTCTTAAAGGACAGATGCTGAGTATCTTGAATAACAGAATCCCAATTTTTTAACTGTTTGTTGTATTCATTAATTATATTATATTTTACATACGAGTAGTAGTAGCGTTTCATCCTTTTTCGACAGGGGTCTTTAAATTTTAATTAATATCTCGGAGTATATTAATCTGATCTTAATTTTTTTTTGGACGAAGAAAATTCAAATCATTGGTTATCGTCTGCACTATAAAACAAAAGACTAAAAAAAATTTAAAAAAAGGCATGCGAATTTTCCCATACAGCAAAATCGTTTCATCCTTTTACGACAGGGGCACATTTTCTTCCAATGCGCCAGAGAGTTTTACGTGATTTTTTTGATTGAAATAGGGTCACTTTGTGAGAAGCCAGCCACTAACTATCTTTGGAAGTCTAGAAACCCTTATTTCGAATTATGAGAAAATAGTACAAACATTTTTTTAGTTCAAATAAAGTAATGATGGCTATCGAAAACTAAGCTCATTAATAATATGGGCACAATAGTATGTCACATGTTGATCTTGCATTATCAGTTCAAGCACGGCATCAATGTTCTCGGGCACAACGGCCGTTTTTGAACGATCTTCACGGAATTCGTCTTTTAACGAACGTCAGCCACGATTGAATTCAGTAAACAATTTTTTCACAGAGCTTTAGGATGGTCTAACACCTCTTTGGTTGAAGTTACTTGAGGGACTTCGCCGCCATACAAAGATTGAAGTTCATCAATGCACTCTTGTGGTGATAATCCAAGTAGAAAAATGATTGCACGAAAATGTTCACGAGTTAGCTCCATTTTTTGACACATTAATTTTTTCAAGTCATTAACCCTGTAGAAAGTCAACGTAAAGAAATAATAATATTAAAATTATATTTGTACACAAAACCAATACTAATGCAAGATGGCGAACGTGCCAATTTGGTAATTTCCAGACACAATACATTTAAAGCTGACTTAGTCAGAGTTGAAAAGAGAGTCGAAAACAAACAAAGTAAAACTGCCTTTTTTGTATGAATTTTGCATGCTGTCCTTCTAGGTGGCGCACGTCAACTGTAAACACCTACTTCAACACGTTCTAATATTATGCCTCAAAAAGTCTAACTTTTCAATGAAAATGCCAGTTTGGCAGTAATATATCCAGCAGCTCTCGTATAATTTTTTGTATATTCAATAGTGCCAATTTAGTAAATGTTTTTTTTAGGATTTTATTTTTTTCACAAATATTCTATTCTAAATTAAAATCACAAAAAAATCTATGATATTAAAGCCGCATAAGACAAGTTAGAAATCCTTATTAACCACATGAATATTATTTTACATATTCAGACGGGTATATGCAAAGTTATAGATATTTTGCATGATGAATTCCCCTAGGTATTATACAAGCCATTGTCTGGTTATTTGTGTATCCAATTTCTATTTGAATATTGATTGATGTTGTGGAAATTCCATTATTGTTATTTATTAAAATTGGCATGTTGTTTTGGCCAATTAAAAATATCGCTACCCAAATGCAATTTAATTTTGATGGCTTGGGAACATCAGTACCAGACAAAATAATATTACAATTATAAAAATGGTAATTCAATTGTGTTTTATTATAACACTAGTATTAGTTAAGGCTTAGTAATGAAAATTGTGAGGTTTTTGTAAAATAATCAAATGATATTTGATTTAATTGAATATTCACGTTAATTAAATTGGTATTTTTCTTTATAATTTCAGGTGAACGAAGAAACGGCGAAAATATGCATCAGTAATTAGGGTTATCCTTTGAAGCACTGTAATGGTGTCTAAGGTGTCTGTGATGATTCAATGAAAAAAGACTGTTCATCTCTCATCAGTGAAATCGAGAAGAAGAAGAAGTAGAAGTTTCGCAATGGGCTCAATAGATTTGTTGTTTCCAGTCCCCCAATCGAATTTAATTCCGCTTAGGAATCGGCCGGGCATCAGCAACAGAAGCAGCAGGAAGGGCAGTGTTGTCCGTCGTGGTGCTAGTGAGGTTGGTGTTTTGTGCAAAAATAATGCCAGTGATTGTGGCAGTGGTTCAAAAGTGGTGAAAAGAACGACCTGTGGTTTCAGTGTTTGTTCCAAAGTGTGGTTAAATATTGCATTAGGATTACTTGTATTATTTGCGAACGTGCAATGGAATGCAGCCCTCGACCTCGGTGAGTACACACAGCTCTCTAATGAGTTTTCATTAACCTGGATTCAGAAAACCTTCCTTTTGTGCAAAAAAAAAATAAATACGAGGAGAACTAACGACACACTTAAAATTAAATCGGATGTTTTATTAGGAAGTGGCTTTAATTTTGCATGTGCAATTTTGCAGTAAGTTAGGATTACAAATAATGGAGTTAAACTAGGCCAACTTTAGTCTGCATTAAATATTAAAGGTTTCATTTCAGAACTGGTTTTAATTTTTATTTAATCAAATTTACATTTTCAATAATTGTAATATAATTTATTAAAAATACATATATTCGAGACTGGCCGAAAGATTCTTTAAATAATTATTTTATTCATTTTAATATCAATTCTTTGAGTTTTGTTTTATTATATTTTTTTAAAATTTTTAAAACTACGGTTTTGTGATAAGATTAATTTAGCGTTTCGTCTTTTGTAAATTTTATTAAAAAAAAAGCGATACCTCTTCATTTCTCCGTCTTTTTTTATGGATTATTGACTGTCATAGTCGAATTCATAATCAATCTTAGTAACCAACATGCTTCATATTTTACAAAAAAAATGTCGTCCTAAAAAGTCATTTTATTTAAGTTCAAATTTAATTTTTAAAACACTGTGCACAGGATCCAGACGATGTGTCCTCAATAAAATAATACTTGTTATAAGATTTTCTAGTGTACTTTCTTTAAATTTGCATTTTTCAAAATTTTAATTTGAAATAATTGAATTGTTGATTACTTGCGTCGTGTGCGTGTAAAAACCTAGCAAATATTTCAATAAGAAATCTATTCCCTTGTATTCGTATCGGGTGAGCCAATAATTTGTATTAATTAATCTTCATTAGACAATTCCCAATTTTTTTAGTCTGTAAATGCAAATTGTTTTCCACAGTTAGAGTATTACTGAGCTTAATAGGGGTTTTACAGTCCATTATAATATTATTTTTGCACTAACGTATCAAAACATACACTTTTCTATATCCATTTGAGTTTCGTAATGTTTTACTTTATGTCAATCACTGACAATTTTGAATTTTTATTTCACTTGTGAAAAAATGTCATAAACTATCCAACAAATTGGTCTCAAAGCCAAAATTTGGTCGCCATTGTTGCCCTTAAACTACACAAAATGTTCGTGTCGGGTATGCCATAGGACTGTGATTAAGTTTCAAATTAATTAACGATATAAGAGAGATATAAAAAATAAATCTGCTTAACTATAATCTAAGTAAATTATAGTAATAGCCTTAGATTGCTTTAAATAGAAATTTATTTCCATAAATTAAAGAAAACAAATGTTCTATGTCACAATAAAATAGGCATTTGCCTTATGACCAAGTAGTTACGTATAAAAGAAATTCCTACCATTAACGGTAACTTTATAATTTATGATTTAATTAAAAACATGTCAATTTTTAAATTATCTTTGTAAATAATGAAATATAATGTGAAATTGTAAAAATTTCAGTGCTCTTGACCGGAGTACAAAAAACGTTATGTCCTGCTCGGGTGTAAAGTCCAGTTTTTTTTTATATCGGAAACGATGAAAACTCGCCTTCGGCTCGAATGTTTCACTCGTTAAAAAACAGTTGACATTACACCATTGTAGCACAAATAACTATTATCAAAGGCATTTCCAAATTAAAAAATAAATCAAACAGCATGTTGGAAAGATAAATTTATTTAGAATTTAATGATATTTTTAAAATTCGTATATTGTTATTATTAACTATAGAATTTTAGATTTCAAGTTTAATTTTTCCTATCCTATTTTTCTATTTGTTCTTTTTAGGCCCATTGACCATAAAAATTAATAATGAGTTATTATTTTTTCTGGGTAGATTTTTTAGCTTTATACTTTAAAAAAAAGATGAATGATAAAGTATGTATTTCATTACATCTATTTGTTCCATTTGAATCAGAATCTCTATATCTCTAATGTACTGCAATTGATTATATTAATGCTTAATAAATATAATTAATATTTACATAAAATAAATACATGTGATCAAATAGTCGAAATAATTGAATAGTCTATTAAATCCTCTCTAAGTAAAAATGTATTTAAAATTAAATCCTAAATCTGCAGTATTATAAATTAGGATTAAATAATATCTATTTACATTACAATTCTAATCTCTAAATGTAGCATTAAAGCCATTAGAAGTTTTTTGTTCATTCCATTGTATAATGTGTGCTACTAACTGGCCAAGAGCGACTAAATGAGCATTGCCTAATCCTCCTACTCGTGAAAGTGGCTCTGATCTGTGTGTGTATCCATCCACCATCTCCGCCGATATATCGGTTCGGCGGATTAAATCCATTCCAGCACACTTTGTCCGTGTCTCCGAGGCATCTCGATTGGGTCATTAAACCGCCCCCACCTCCTCCTCCTCCTCATGATTTCAATCGAATCTCCCGGCTCAAGTCTTCTTCCCATACTCACATTCATCCGATTGGGAACATCTGCCTTTATTGTTTTTTAAATAGAACAAATTATTCCGATTACACCAGAGACAGGCACAGCCACACACAGAGACACGTATCATACCAAGAGCGAAGGAAGGTGGCACAGCATCAGAGCAGTAACAGAAGTGCCCAGGAAATTTCGAAATATCGCTCGTTGTTCTCTCATATACGGTGTATAGAAGCCCGGATTGGCTGGATTGGATGCGAGATGCGCCTCTGTATTATTAAACTGTGCTTCTGCTGTGGAACGAGCAAGATTTAATCGGATTACAGATCCATTTTTTGTTCTCCTCTCACAATTGGAATAAAATGTTTTAATAATAATTTACTTTATAGCAGAGAAAAAACAACCCAACATATGTACATGTGCTCTCTTCATAATCCAAAGTTTAATTTTTGTCTAATGCATAATTTATGTCCGTACCGAAAACAACCCTCCTCCCTTTTTTGTGAAAATCAAAAAGTAGAATCAAATCGGCGGAACTGACTGTGAAATTTTACGGATTAAGTTTGGCAGAAGAGTAAATCAAAGCTGCTACGAAAACTTTAATTAATGAGGATTTAATTTTAAGTACTATTAGTTGGAACTTATAACTATTTGATAATGGAAAGGCTTTAGTATAGTCGTCATTGTTAAGAATTTATTATGTTTTAAGGATTTGGATAAAAATTACGTCTAAAACTACTAGTTATCTTTGAAACTCAATAGAAAATAATGAGGCAGGATTTAGGTAGTATCAAAATTTGCAAAACGTTTTCAAATGCATTTTGACTGGAAATTAGGTTATGGACAGGTCTCAGGAATGGGTCTTATAGTGATTATTTTTCGGTTCTTTAGACAAATTATATTTGAAGAATTTCTGAAAATCATTTTGTTATGAATGGCATATTTTCCGAATCCTGTGCACACAGTATTTTAAATACAATTTAAAATTCAATTAACTTTGAATCTGCCATTTGCAGAAGCAAACATATTAAAAACGAACTCGGGTTAAACTCTGTCAAAGGCTTTTTAATGGGCCCCGGTAATTTGTATGAAATTAACACGGACGTCCTTCTAGGAGGCGTAGCACATAATCGAATATGTACTTTTTATCTTTGAAACTCAATATAAAATAAATCAATCAATGTTCATGGTGTATCGGAATTTGACAAACTTTTTAAATCCTTTTGGTTATAAACTGTTATGGAGAAGTCTGAGGAATGAGGTTTATAGAGGTTGTTTTCTGGCTCTTTAAAAAAATTGGTTTTAAGGAAATTGTGAGTAAATTTACATATGTTAATTTGTTGTTTAATTTGTATAATTATTCTTCATTATTCAACT
>JXOV01026496.1:0-35222 GCA_001014945.1 Clogmia albipunctata
TCGTAAAAGGATGAAACGCAGTGTATAGTGAAGTTTGCAGCAGAAACAGAACAAAAATAAGCTACAAAGTGTTTGAATATTTGTTCATCTCCGTGTGCTTGGGTGTGTGTGTGTGCTGGAATATGTCTCGCATGAGGAGCATTTGTCTGCGGAGTGATAAAGGAGATAAAGCAGAGAGAGGTCGGTTATGGATATGGATGTGGAGGAGGATATGACGTCCCTAAGGACCGATTCAATCTTCAAAATGGCACGGCTGGGCAGAAAAAACGCAAATGAAATAACACACACTCACATGCCCGTTCTGCAGGTAACAGGATTCGGGATTTGTGTGGATTCAAATTATTTCAATTTTATACATTTAATTTTATTTTTTATTCATTGCACTTGATGAATTTTCCATGTTCCTCAGAAGGTTTTCGCAAACAGCTCCATTTACTTATTCATTTACTTTCTATTGGGTTTTCTAAGTTAGAAAATAAAACCAAACTAGTTTTGGAGGAACTTTAAAATTTAATGAAATCAGTTTTTTCCTTCCTTCAATTTGACATCCATATATATTTCTACACATGTTTTTTACTATGACTTAATAAAATAATTCATTTTAATAAAACCTCTGATTTAATCATATCATAAGCGTTTTTGGCAAAGCTTTTTCATTTTTTCATGATTTAACTGTTGAAAAGGATTATGTATCTGCGTGCCGGGAAAACAATTTTCGTGATGGATCGCCTAAAGAGGCTTTCATCATCATCATGATATCAGAACCAGTCGCTTTATGCACACGAACGCCTGGTATAATCCTTCAAACTTTACAAACTCATGTATTGTCTAAATAAACACAGCTAATTAAAGCGACTCGCTCTTTAACGTCCTGTCTGAAATTAGGAAAACCGCTGCAGCATACCAACATGAACTTTGACAATATGAAAGCTCTTAAAATAGTGAAGTATATTTAAACTTAATTTAAGTATATTACGAGTAAGAAACAAATTTGACTTATTTTGAATTTGTAAAACTTTAACAAACCTATTTATTAAAAAACTTTAAGCTATGAAAAATACAATGATCATTTTTTATGATTTTCTCTATGTAAACATTTTAATGTTTGAAGTGTGGCAACATATTTATCCACAATATTGGCATTAAATTAATGAAATTAAAGAGTAAACATTGCGAACTTGAATTTTGAATATTTCGAAATGAAATAACTTTGTCGGAATTCTGAAATTTGCATTTTTTCTTGGGTGAATTTAATTTCAGCATCAAACGTCTAAATGAATGATAACTGTTTGTTAGTCATTGAAACGCCCTCGACTCACCTCAAAATAATCTCCCACCTTCTCACTCTATCTCTCATTTTGGACACCGGATGAGGAGTGCGCGAGAGGAATGAAGCCTGGGCAGTGTGATCGTCGAATCCGGAATGCGAGGCTGAATTTGATTTAAATTAAATTGAAACCCAGTTGTTGTTGGTATATATTTCGAATTCCTGGCGAGCACATACACAGGCTAAACGAACGGCTCTTCCGGTACTGATTACCCTCTGACTTTGATTGATTCACTTCGTTCGAGCCCAGAGTTGTTAAATAGGTGTGTGCGTACAAGTGCGAGGAAGGGAAAGATTTATTTGCGATGATGCGTTTGCCGTTTGAAATTTATTCACGCTTCCTCAAAATCCGTGTCTGATCGAATCAGGCAGCACCTCTACTTTCCTATTCCATATAATAATTTTCTCTCTCTACCCCCTCCCGTTCTTGTCGTCCCCATCCACCCCCAACCACCTTGATTTTAAGCGCAGGGGGACCTCGTAATTCTTAAACTCCATTTAACGATAATCAACATTATAAATCCACTCATTCGCTCTCTGATTTAATTTCCCGCCTGGTTAATGCGAGTTGGAGGAATTTTAAGTAACAGGCCATTAAATTAATTGCTTTTATATACGCAATTCTTATTATAATAGTGACTAACAACAACAAGGATAATAATAGTAATGCCAAGGAGCAGAAGCACCAGTGCCAGCGCGAGCATCAGCGATAAAGATCCTAAAGACTGGCCTCAATAATTTGAATACAAGCTTAATTTGAAGTTTTTTTTAGATATTATTTTAAATTACTTAAATTATTATATTAAATAAAAACAGTTTCGAAAACAGGCAAAAACTTACACAGAATTGCTATTTTTATCAAATAACTGGTAGACATTAAATTCACCTAATAAATATAAATTATTTCGAAATTAATTCAATTTTTCAACTATAAATAATATTATAATAATATAGTTTGAAGCTTAATTTTATTACTTTTCATTAAATATATAGAAAACACGCCACGATAATAAGGTCATTCTTAATTCCATTTCAGATTCGCATTTTTAAGACCAGACAGAAAAAAATAGCAATGCAATTTAATATTTTCTAACGTGATTTAAAATTGTATTCATAATTTCCGGGACACTCTTTAGTCTCTCCCTTGTTATACTATTTAATAGGGGTTGAATGGGTAAACGGTGGTGGGTGAAAAACTAAACAACATAATAAAACTCGAACCGTTTTAAATCCATATTTTATGCTTTTGCCGCGTGCTGACGACGGCCAGACCATGCTGCTCCACTGAAGAGCGCTCCAAGAGGAAGTGCGGCCGCACAATGACTGGCCAGTTGCTAATATATGTGCATGTAATTCATTTTCGTATTAATTTCGGAGATTTTTATCGCAACAATACGAATTACTCTCTACTGCCCCCGAAAAAAATAATAACTATCAAAACCATTGACTTGTTTTTCGTCGAATTTCAACTAGCTTGTATTCCACTTTTTCGTTTAGGTTTAAATCAGGACATAGGTCTCTCGTTAATTAAAATTTAGTGATATTGATTCTTCTAATCATGAAGTTTATTATTCGTTTTATAAGTAATTTTAAACAACATCTTAAAACTTGTCTGTTTACAAAGAAAATAATTTAAATACTTTAAATTGTCTTTATTGCATTTTATGACTTAAATAAAACAATTCAGTTAAGTAATTGTTTCTGCATAAATCAATTGGAAATTGCTATTGCATCTGAATGAATCCATAACCGGTATCTATGGAGAATTACTCGAGGATGATAGAAAATGTCCAACTTTTCACGTAATCAAATCAGAGGAGATGGAGGAGGAGGATGAGGAGAAAACTTTGACCATTTTCACAATCTTGTAATTCATTTTCTAAAAACTTGATTTTAATGTCACACTCAGAGTGGTGCTCGGGCTCTCTCGACCGAGAACCCTCCTCATCAAGTGGAAACTGGCTGGCGACCGCATCAAAAAGTTATGGAAATCCGTTTGATTTATTTGCAAATTCAATGTCCTCCTCATGCAACGCAAATATATTTACTCGCTGAAACATAAATATGTATTTTAGCGCGCGCTCTCCCTCTCTATCTCTTGTATTTCGGCAAGTCAAGTGCTGGTGGTGATGAGAGGGTGAGGGGGATAGGGAAAACTTGAATCCGTATAAATCCAATTTAAATTTCAATTTCGCCTCGAAAGAATGGCGAAAAAGTCGCAATGTTTGTGATTACAACGTTCTCGCTTATCATGGCGAAGAGGAGGCCAGCAAACCGTGCTCAGCCAAAAATTACGACATATCCTTGTTTGGGATGTGGGGACAACATCTGGACAACTGTTGCACCATTCCGTTTTTATTGCTTCTCTTTTTCCTCCCTCTCCCTCTTTTTGGCCATTAACATTGGAATTTTACGCTCTAGATTTTCGCGAATTTCGCCCAGTTAATCAAAACGGGAAATTAAATCTGTTCCAGGTAACAAAAGATCCACTAAAGACTGAAAGATCCCGTAGACAGGACGCTCGAGTAATTGGAAAATAACAAGATACAATAATGGAGTCTCGGGTTTCGGGTCCAGTAAATCGAATTCGAGTACATTTTTTAATGAAGCTACTTGAAATGCTCCCGTTAATTCGACTCTTTTACCCCTGATGCCGTCCTTCTGCTCCTTCTTTAGAGCTCACACTGGATAAAATAAATTTGACTTTAAAATAATTTTGGTTCTTCAATTACAAGCTTCCAATAAAAGAATAATTTTAGGGCAATATTATATGTACCCAAAGTATGAATAAGGTTTTTCAATGAAAGTGTCGAACTGATCCCAGTGTGCATCATCGCAATTATGAGGCCATAATTATCATTGTTCTCCGACTGGAATTGTAAAGCATCAACTCTCACAACTTTGCAATTAAACTTTGATGGATGCTGAAATATGGAGATTACGATGGCTGGCGGAGAGATGGGGAATTTTTAAGACACTTGTTAAATTATTTGCAAAAGATTGAAACAATGGCGATTATGGAACAAGAACAAGCAGAAATGAGATGAAAAACATCAAATAGCGGAATCAAATTATCTCATTCACGGAACAAGAAGAGACTTGGCCGGCAAAATGGGGCTAAATCATGTCTTCTACATCATCATTTGGGGGGAGTGTTTTAGGGCTAGGAACTCATCCCCAATTCCAGTCAACTGGTGGTGAAGAAGAGGGATTAGAACGAGATGCTGGTGGAAGGCACCAGCACCAATGATTTCGACAGGCATGAAAAATTGAGCTCTCCTTTTCGCAATCAATTCACCGGGAGGAGGATGATGATCAGCAGGAGAGGGGGAGTAGAGGGAGCGAAAGGCCCATAAATCTATGCCACTTCAGGCCGAGGAATTCCGCATTTAACCCACAACTTTGGCAAACAAAGTCTGCCACCACCACCACCACCATGGAGCGCAAATAAAGGGTAGGTCATGCGTAGAGAGCGGGTGGCTGGGCTGACAGGATTGCCAGGCCAGCCAGACCCTCAGTTTGACCCTCTTTCTCCGCAAAAAGACGTGCCAACGTGAATTGTTTCAGGTTCTTTACACTTAAAATTTATTAATATAAATTATATGTTAATTTAACAAAGATATATGATTCGAAGACAGAGACGGATTTGGGGATAGACGTCCAACGAAAGACAGTCTTTAGCAAGCAGTATTATAAATTAGGATTCTCTCTGGTTTCCCTTTGCAAAATCCCTCGCAAATCGTAATAAATTACGAGGTACTTTTGATTTTTTCCTGGCCGAGAGAGTTTTGAAATGGGAAACACGCAAATTCCGTAATCGCACTCCCAAGCCTCGCCACTGTTCTCGTTATCATCTGCCAGAGAACAGTTCTTCTTGTTCATCCACTTCATACACTTTTGCCATTGCCAAGAGTGTGCTATAGCCAAGTCTAGAGCGATAACCTGGAATCCGCAAACGATACTCTGCTCCACTCCTCCTCCGCCTCCTCTGGAATGCCGCCGACGCCGCCACCACACCGAAAACAATTGTATCTGTCCTCTTTCTGAGGCTTTCTGACTGGATCCGGCTTCGGGTATGTGTCTGTGTGTGCGTTTTGTGGGTGCTTTAAAAACTCCACAATTTATTTCAAATTAAATTTTGGTAAACAGATTCCTAATCGTTTAATCTGAAAATGTTCCTCTCTGCTGAGGAAATTAAACCCATTGTTTTGGAGATTGTCCTTGTTGCTTTTGTTACCAACACCACCATCACCATCAGCACCACCGACCGGCTCTGAAGCTAATAGCAAAGCAAGCCAGCTGGAGAAGGAGGAGGGATTGTATGATACTCTCTGTATAGCCTTTTAGGATTCTAAGCTGGTATTATACATTTTCGTTAAACGACAATAAAATGGAAATTGTAACAAGGCAATTTGAACCAGAAATGTGGATCCCAAGCACAGTAGATGGAGAGAGGCCCTCCTCCGCAATTGATACACCAGTCTTATGGCAGCCAATCTGTATACTAGACTAAGTAGATACTAAAATACACAAACTTTGTTCAATCGAACTCGGTTTTAATCAACTGTAATTAATAACAACGGATTATTGTCCTATTTTGGTACAAAAATCTGACCTTGTTCGGATAATCTGACAATGTTTTCATTATCCGGATAATGAAATTTCAAAAGAATATCCGGATAACCAGTTAATATTCGGGTAATTAATAAATTAAAAGAGTTTTAATTGAGGAGCAAATACAGATATTTTAATCTCTTGGAAGACAATTTGGATTTAAGATAATGAGACCGGATAATAAATTACCCGATTTCTAATCCCTATTCGTATATACACATGTTGTTCATTATTTTAAACCTTCACCAAGGGCCATCGTTATGTCGGAAGGAAAAAATTAATTAAGGTTATGTTTATTTTTAATTATATCTCTGCGCGCCTACGTTGAAAAATTGAAAACGCTTACAGATTCAGTTGGGCCAATTTTCTTCAGCATGTACACCACTTAAATATTCTTCATGAGTGCTGTACATTAAATACACAAGCCTGCACATAATGATGTTACAACTTTGGATGCGTGTTTAATATTAAATGTGTATAATATCTTCGGATTCGGAATCGCAGAACGAAACATTTTCGGAATTAAATTTGCCTTTAATTAAATGCAGACTTGAAATTGAACCAATTTTCGCGATTTCCATAGCCCAAAAATCGGGGAATAACAAATTGTGGAATGTCTTGCTGAAGGTGGATAGAAGAATAACTTACAAGTGTTTTTAATACCCAGTAATTTTCGAAATATTGTAATTACTTTTCAACTTTTCTTTATTGCAAAATATGAATCTGGAAACTCAAAGTGGAATTTCACAACAATGAGACTTGCTCCTCACTCCACCCAAAAAACCATTCAACCACGATTAGGAAATTTACACAAACTTAAACCACCGATTCCCCTGTTCCTTACGCGTAATTCGCGCATTCAGAGCCCCCCGAACAAAATCAACCACACCCACGATTTTTTCCCGGCTTTGTGTTTACTCGTTTATGTATATTCAACGTATATTTCACAAAACCCGAAATCACATTACGACAAGTAATTCACGTATAATTGATATTTAAAGAAGGCACAGTCAGGCAACACAGCTCAGGACTCCTTTCATTCTGGTGACGTGGGTATGTGTAGCTGTGTTTCAGTTCTAAACAACTAATTATTAATAATATGTTCCTCGTTAGGCGAAATTCCCGCTTTTGTCGACCCTACTTTGGGGATCCGAGGCGAATGCGAGGCAGTGTGGCCCATTCCCACAGTTGTCACTCGTCATCAAGGAGGGTTGCCGAATTTAAATATCCGCGCGTTTACAAAACGGATGAAACATTTTCATAGGGTTAAATGCTCTGCTCCATGTGACAAAAATTGGATTTCATTTTTTGGCTTTTCAAATAAAAATTACAAAAAACGTTAACAAACCTAAATGAATAATTAGATCATGCCTATTTTAATTTATTTAACGAGAAGAGCGTATAGTAATTCTCATTCAAATTCATAATTTAAAACATTAAATTCATTTTTCTAAATTTAATACATTGTAAAAATTCATTGAATCATCCCACGCGAAATGATGCACGAAGTTAATAAATAAGAAGTATAAATTTGCCAAAAATTATCCAATAAAAAACTATAAATCAAACACTTGCCTTACTAACTGTCTATCTATAATGTATCATAACACCTATTCCTTATACTGTGTTTGACTTTTACTGCCCTCGTAAGCGGTTGCGAAAGGCGGGTCGTTTGCACATAAATTCAAGTAGAAATTGAATAAATACTTTTTTATTATATATAATGTCTAAAATATTAATTTTTTAACGTATTAGAGAATTTGTCAATTTTTTAGGTTCTTTCCTAAAGTTTTTAGTGCTATATCGGAATTTAAATACCCAATAGATTTATTAGGATCAATAAACACACTTTAATTAAAAAGCTAGTGTTGAACAAGACCTCGACTTTAAATAAGGAACAACTAAACTTTATTGTCTAGAAAATGATTGTTAATTTTTAAAATTACTTAAATAAAATATAATAATAAATAAAAATAATTTGGCAAACTTAATTTTATCCGAAATTATTAATTAACATTAATGAGAAAGGTAGTAAAATTTTACGTGAGCCAGATCAAAATCTAGAGTTTATTAATAAGATAACTAAAAATCCATTGAAAACGACAGTAAAAACTGAGACAATAAATACCAGAAATTACGCCCTTGTCGGGGTGCGGTAACGGCGACGTCGTCGTCGGCGGAATTTGTAAGAAACGGGGGAGGTGGAGGAGTCGAGTCGGAGCATAAATTACGTTTATATGTGCGTTTTATTGTTAAATAAATTTGTAGTTAGATGAGACGTACTCAAATTAAATTTTAATGTTTTTAAAATAACTTTTCCCCATATATACATTTGCGTTCATACGTGTGTATATGTATATTTAAATAAAACGTAAGGATACACCCTTAAACAGCAGAGCAGAGACAAATAAATTTTAGCAGCACTGCTGGAGAGAGTCCTGGATTGGGGAGGAGTGCGGTGGGGAGGAGGTTGGATTGTTTGAATAGTGTGTGCTTTTTGAATGATGTTCATTAAAGTGGCTGTATGTGTGTCATCAAGGGGTGGATTTTGTTGAGTTTGGAGTAGGATTTTATAGCCCACCCAAAAATACACCAAACAGAGTTCGAGTTGGGCAAAGTGAGACGAGAGGGGTTTTGGAAGAGGTGAAAGTGACGTTTGACGGAGAGAAGCTTAACTTGAACACGTTGTTTAATAATGGAATTAATTAGCAAAATTATTACAAAATAAATAGATTTCACATTATCCTCACAAATAGCAACATCATACACACTTCCATGTGGAAGGGTGAGAGAGTGAGAGAGATGAAGATCCATGAATTAATTAAGGTTTGTAGAGCAAAATGGGATGAATTTTGTTGAATCCTGAAATTCACTGCTATCAATCCGTCCCATTTAATTCGTCATTTTCTTCCATCTCTCTTGTCGTTTGTCACAATTCAATCCTCCTCATCCTCCCCCTGCTCCTCCTTTCCAGCTCAAGCTCTGTGAGACAGACAGACAGGCAACCAGCCAGCCAGCACACACATCCCTCCTCTTTAAGCCATAATGAAGTATGATTCGTTATAACAATGGAATTCAAATATTTAATTTAAAAATTTTATCATTCCTAAGCATATGTTGAAATCCATTAAAAGTGGATTATTTCACATCCGTTCCTCATCACCGGATTTACCAGAATTCACAAATTCACCTCCATAATGTCATCAGTATTTAGACGGATATGTCGGTATGTGTGTGTGTGTTTCTGCTTTTTTCCATGTTCGAATCAGTCAAAGCCACATTCCTCGGGAACATCTAGAAGAGAATCACACCCCTTCTTATCTTTTTGTCATAATCAACAGTGGGCGCACTCGAGAATTGGCAAAGACATTTCTGCGCTACACCTGGATGCTAGCACAAGAACGTGGAATACGACATACTTTTATGTACGTATTTATTTAGCTTAAGATACGAATTAGTGAGGCTTACTCAGGATCAAATAAAATGTACATTTTTATGTTGGTATTTTTTCTTCTCTGTGATTATCCAGACGTAATAAATTTTATAAAATTAACCCTACCCTGTTATTTAAGAAAGATATATCATAGACAAATTATAAAAAACTAAATAATAGAAATATTTATAAACTGCATAAAAAGTTGTATGACTTCCAAGAGTGAAATGTTGTTTAGAAAATTCAAAGAAGAAAACTTCCACAATCATTTATAAATTGAAACATGGAATAATACTTCACTAATTTGATCTAAAATGAAGTACATCTTAAAGGCATAAGAATATGTAGATCATTTTAAATTGACAATGTTTTCCTTTTATTCATAGGCCGTTATGCAATTTGAATTTGGAAAAGCGAATAAAGGGAAATTGTCTCTTTTCGACACGTGCAAAACGAAATTGACTATAAAGGCTGAAGCAGCAGCCGACTGCATTCGGGAGTGCACCACAGGTGGCTCGTGGTTGTGGTGATACACAGAGATGGAGAAAGAGACTGGCAAAACAGCGTACCTAGCGTCTGTTCGGGGCAATGCCAGCAGATTTCATAAATTGATCCGTCAAGTTGATGGCTTTTTTGCTCATTTCGCCAGCAAATATCACAACAATAAAACGAACTTCTAAATTCCAGGGGTGCGGAAAGGGGGAAAGAACGAGGGAAAGGCAGATCTGGGAAAAATCCGAAAATAATGTGAAGGAGCATGGGGAGCACCGGCACCAGCGTCAGCTCAGCAGAAGAAAGCAACAACTGAAACCAAGCTTCTGAATCTGATAGTGACAGGAAGTGCGAAAGATTTATTATTTCACCAATGAACATACAATGGTGGTGAAATTATTCGCACTTCTCAACCCCTATAACACAAAGGGCACGAGCTGCTCCCCAGCCAAGATATCCATTCTTCTTCTACTACTTCTGCTTCTCTTCGAGGAGTCAGCCACACCAGCTCGTTCAATTCCGTCGATAGTGAGCCACGCAGACTGAACACCATCCCTAGGAAATGTGTATTTCCTGGGCAGAATCATACAAAAATCTTACAAAAATTTAGTTTTAATTGTAATGCTTGATCTTGTTCTTGCAATTAAAGTTATAGTGTTTTGATTGGAAGAATATATGGATAGTTCAATAAGATTTAACCACTAAAGACATAATGGATAGTGTCTCATACGGCGGGACTAGATGCAAAATTCTATTTTGACGATCTGCTAAACTAATTGATAGGTGAAAAGATAAATGGATAATCTAAATAATCTTTTAGACATTTAATTTATTATTAAATAGAATACAATTCAATGTCGTTAAAAACATAATTCCGCTTTCGAATAATTTATTTAATCGAACTCTTCTTTATTTAATTCGAAAACCACTTATTATTTGCAATTAAAATAATTAATTTAAAAATAATCAAAATAAGTGTAATGGTATTTTATGAAAGTGAGTTGAATTTCCTATTCTTTAAATATTTCAGACGTATTAAAATGGTGTGGGCCCATAAAACAAAGCGCAATCTCGGAATTTGTGGCGAAATTTTGGCACAATTTTCCGGATCCGCGTGGAAAACGGGGCACATCCGCTTACGATCCTTAGATTGTTGCCCTGGTACAAACGTATATAGACAGAAAGAGAGAGAGAGAGAGAGAGAGAGAGAGAGAGAAAGAGCGTCGAAAATGGGACGTAAACGGATTCGAATTTATATATTTAGAGGCTGAGGAGGAGAGATGGAGGTGGATTTCTGTAATTGTGAGCCGGGTTTTGGAGTTTTCGCTCCGGCAAAATGCCGATGATTTATTGCACAATTTGCTTCATTTCAATTCCGCTTGCAGTTATGGCAATATAATGATGATAATTTGAGAAACGTATTCGCAGACACATTCATAAACACATCGAGGCACAGGCACAGGCACAAACACACAACACCCCGGTAATCAACTGCAGGAAGGTGCAAACATTGAATTGCATCCCCCCACACACAAGTCTGCATTAACAATGTACAATTTACAATTTAGTGCATGGCGAAAATGTGTCGAAACAATTTTCGGGCTTTTCTTATACAACAGCAACACTCGACTGGGAAAATGTTCATAACCGTAATGGAGTTGCTCCAAGTCGTCGGTCCCGTTAATTTTACGGAACAAGAAGTCGCCCCGAAATCCTCCACACACTCTCTCTCTTTTTGCGATTCAATTCACGTAACTACATTTCGTTTTGGCATGAATAAAGACGAAAATCGGATTTTGCGGAACTCAAGCGTTGTTTTTCTTTCCTCGCTATTTTTTCTGGTGGGTATTTTATTTTTATATATTTTGCATGGCGCCAACAACATTATTTTGATTGCACAAAATCGCTTTTTCATAAACAATGAAAGGTAAATAAATTTGCAGCGAGCGCAACTACAACACACAATACACACATTTGGGCTCCTTAATCTCCTTTATTTTTTGCACTGTGCAATATTAATGCAAGGCTTTATTTGCCAAAATGGGTGTTTGTGTGTGTGTGGGGCTGTTTCGTGTGTTTGTGTAGCGCAAGTTTTATGGTCGCATTTGAGATGATTATCCTTTTAAAAGATAATAACTCTATTACCGCGAGCTCATTCTACTCCTCCTCGTTCCTCCGCAAAATATGCTCTTCCCTTTCTTCGTCCTCATCACCATCATCATCTTCCCAGACAACCAGGCAAATCTCGTATTACGTGGCGCATTAAGATGAGCAGCAGCTCCATCTTGGCAGTCAAAACCGTCGTCGTTGTCATACCACACGAAAATATATATCGACGACAGCCAGGCACATCAAGCAAGCCAGCTAAAAATGAATGCAAGTGTAGCTTCAAGGTATCATAATATGGAGTGTATTTTAATGGGTCGACAATATCTATACAGAGCGCCTGGGTGTGGAGTATGTACGCAAATTGTGCCATTACTTTTATGACATTACAAAGTTGCACACCGCATGTGGCCTGGCCTGAGACACACACAGAGCGAGAGCTATCCCGGCTAATTAGCGACAAAAACAAGTTACCAAATAAAGGCAGTCATAATTGTAAAAATAAAGACTATCTAGAACTAATTAGATATCCGAGAGAAAGTCTCTTCATTACTTTCACTCCCCCTCTACAATGCCATTCAGCAAAGTGCGAATAATTATTGCCACATATCGTAGGCGTAGTCACAAGCATTAGGGAGAAGATGTAATCTTTGAAAGCCTTCAAACGTTAGTTGACTATTAATAGTTAGACTCTTTTAGTTGTGGAGGGTGTTTCCAAAGTGAATTAATCTGCGGAGAAAGCCATTTTCAACACTAAGTTGCTACTTGAATTGAACACAACTGGAGTAATGAAAACATGAACTAGAAAAAATATTTTAGGGAAAGTACCAAAACAATTAATTGTAAAAATTAAAGATTTTTAACAAAAATTAGAAGAATCTTTTCGAGTACCCACTAATTTCGTATTCCGTCCGACCAGGCTATAGAGCTCAGATGTTGGCTCGCCTCTCAGAAGACCGCTTTGATCGTTTTCATTAAAACTTTGCTCGCGCGCACTTTCCCTGAATTGGGCACTTTTCAGCGGTAATAAAATTAAAAGAATATGTTGCTACCATATTAATAGCGACGATGATTACGCCGGTGATGATATGAGCTGAATCTTTGCACAACTACTGTATTTTAGCAGGAGAAAGGAGAAGAATACTAACAACAACAACACTGTGGCGACAAGTTGAAATATCGCCGGGTTTATGGTTAAAGAATCCACCCCTGCCAAGGCACCATCTCAGCACCGTTCCTTCGTTCGTTGATGTACAATTTAATATTTGAACAGAAGATTAAAACTGGTAAAACTTTCAGCAGCTCTCTTTTACACACATCCTCAAAAATCCCAGACGACTTGGGATAAGTACAAGTTGGTGTCTGTCTTTTTGGATGGGCGTGTGTGTGTGGATTTGTAACAAGCAAGGGGGTGGTGATATCATTGAGGTGGCATTATTTCATAACAACGTGCTCATGTGAAACCAGAAACAGGAGAGAGAGAAAAAGCTTGATGGGAAATAAGTTTCGGATGAATATTTAAAGTTAGACAACAATTTGCGGTACCCATCATTGCAAAACTCGAATCACAAAAGTCAGTGTGCAGTGTACAAATGCCAAATCTGCCTATTACACCAAAGTTATTTGGACGTATACAAATTGTAACGAAAAATTATGCATCTTGTTTGAATCTAAAACAAATACTCGTACCTATCTTTAAGGACTGTCTAATATATGGAATTATCACTTTTATTATTAACTGCCACAAGAATTTTTCTCTTCTTTGAATTTTTTTGTAGGTAAAGACTAACTAAAATTAACCGTGGCCCAATTTTAGCTCCAAGAAACCAAATTCGAAGAGAGAACAAAAGTTACACAATACACCCCCTGATCAGAATTGAATTTTCCTTCAATTTCCAAATCTGATGTCATATAAACGATCAATCATTTAAGTTGTCAATCGAGTAATGTTATTGGAATATATCCTATATTATTTAAATTTGTCTCTACATCTCTACATCGGGAAAATCGTTTCTCGGAAAAGTAAAAACAATCCCAACAACAAATCTGTCACTAAATTCAAACTTTTAACGAGCTGTCTTTGAACATATTTTTATTAGAGCTTTTAAAACAGAAAATAATTTAATTGGAATTCATATTGTATTAATTAGCTTATCTAAGTTTTCATTTTACAGTTATTTAACTGATTTGCAGTTCATCTAAATTTTGAAATATGTAAAAAGGCATAGATTATATTTTGGGTATGGTTTCGTAAAACTATTAATTATTTAAGAAAATAAGAATATATTTTTTATGCATTTGTAGGATAGAGTGATTTTTTTTATTATTAATCGCGTCTTTAAGTCTCATCATATATTGAATTGAAAAGTATGTCTTAATATTTTAGCCAATTGCAGGGCAGGCTTCATTAATACAGTGTATGGCGCAAGAGAGTGCTTGCAGTGTACACAGAACTTAGCTGGAGGTTTGCTTGTTTGTTTGCGGATACTCTGTGTGTTTGTGTGCCGAAGGACTGTCGGAAGAGGGTTGCGGTGTAGGCGAAAACTACAACTATCCTCGGGAATAAGTAGCTGCTCGCTAAATAAATATGGAAAAACCCGTTTCGCCGTCAAGCGTTCATGTATTTGAACTGCAGACCACTTTGCCTCGACCTGGGTTCTTCCTTTTCCTCTCCATCTCACCGTCTTCTGTCTTGTTCCTCCTCCTAGAAACAAAACTCTGTTGACAATGGGGAAGGAAGGAGCTAGAAGAGCCACCTTCGTTGTCGTCGTGATGAAGAAGCTTAAAAGGTGGGAGAGGAGGAATTAAATGAACTTTGAAAGTTTGAAGAGTCCCTCATCTTCCTCTCTGTCCTTTTATTGTATATTAATACTTAAATATTGCGGACTGGTGATTGTGCATGACTTTTGTATGCCTCTCTCCGCCAGAATGACTAAATAGCCCCAGGTCTTGGACGTGAATCTCAGGCATTAAGAAGGGCGCCTTCTTCCCCGTTTTATTTTTATTTGTTCCCATATTTTTATTTGACAGATAAATTCGCCATTCGTAATAAAATTGAGGATTTATAATCGATAAGTGGTATTAAATGCCAATACATAGACAGACCTACATACCCACATTTCTGTCCATATTTATGTATTTGCCCGTTTCTTTCAATATCTCCAATCGACCTACGCCGCCGCCGATACTTCATTTGCCCAATTGCAAAAGAAGGCCCTTCGCAAAATGTAATATATACCGAAATCCTACGTATGCCTTTACACACTTGTGTGTGAAACAAAGGAGGGTTTTATGTTTCGACAAATCCATACGGATATAATCTGATTTTATTATACCAGAGAGTGTTTTATTGAGTTAAATTGTTTTGAACTTTTTGGTTTGTTCTAACCGGTGCCAATTCTTTCGCCCTCTTCCCTCCCTTCTCTCAGATCCTTCGATTTATTCAATATCGGCATCTTTAATATTTAATTCACCTTTCGATTTTTGCCCTAATCAAATTTTCAATTTGGTAACAAATTTAGAATTGATTAAATTGCATATTTGAAAGCAATTACTGAGTTGAGCATTAGAAGTTCAAAAGTAAATAAATATTGGATTTTCTTTATAAAAGTATTTCATTCTAAATGACTTTATATAAAATTCACTTTCAAAAGTTGATTAGTATATATACGAGTATATATATAATATAATTTAGAGTCAACATTTTAATTTCTAATAAAAAAGTTTGATTAAAAAAACCACCAGATTATAAAACTTTCATACAATCCCCGAATTTTCGCCAAAAAATTTATTTTTCAATTCTAAATTAGATTCTTTAAAAATTTAAATCAAAACCCCAAGCCTATCCTAACGTGAAATCCATTTAAGAAGACAATGTTCATCCGGAAATTAAGGACCAAACGAGACCATTACTGTCTCAAAAGAAGACAAACATTTCAGGATTTGGTTATTGATTTCGGTTCATCTTAGTTATGAGGGTTTATCTGGAAATCGTCCTTCAAACGGTGTCGTCGTCGGCGACTAGTCTCATTTCAAGGGGCCACCTAATGATCCTAAAGTCCCATCATCAATTTGTAAACTAATCCCCCTGCCTTTCTTGGGATCGAACAACCGTCAAATCGCCTTCGACGTTTTCTTCGTCTCTCCGTACCGCAATTTGTGAAGGTAAATTGCTCCTGTTTACCGCTCAATGGCCGGGGTTCACCTTTTGACACCAGCAGCAGCCAGCAGCACCCACCAGCGGCAAGGTGTTCGCACTCAGCCCGGAGAGCCGTCCGGCTTAAGTAGTTGCCGGCAGAGTGGATCGTGCCCGGGAAATTGAATAATAATGGTCGGAAAAATGGAATCATTTTCCCTTTTCTTCAAGGGATGGAATTAATTCAGAGCAAGGATCCCAAACATGGGGCACAGAAACGTAACGCAAATTACATCCAAAACATTATACGGACAGTACTAAAAAGTAAGGGCACATCTTTAAATAGTTTCACTAAGGAAGGGTTAAAGAATTCATTGATATGAATTGACTTCGAATTAATCTGTTAAATATTTTTGAGAATTGCAATTAATTAATCCAGAATGTCGAATTAAAAAATTCTTAAATGTTAACGAAGTAAAAGATTGAAAAACTAATACTTCTTTCATTTAATTTGTATTCTAAATATTCCAAACAGTCTATACTTCGTAAATTCATGCATGTGACCCGATCCGATTTTTCGCACTGAATTCGATAACACAAAGCAGCGCCTACAATGACGATGACAACGGCATCCTGCACGAGGAAAAAGTGAGCAGCTCTAGGAGGTGGTCTGACAAGAAAGAAGTAGTGGATCTGGGTGATTGGGCCATTCGATTTATTGCCATCCACATATCGACCCTTCCTCACTGCTTCCACATCCGATCTCGTCCTACACCCCCCGCCCTTTCCCCAAAAAGGAGCGAAGGGAAGGAACCTTATTGGGAAAATGAGCCGCATAAAATATTCCAAGCAACAACAATGACAACACGCATATCGATATCGACATTACGTGTTCTTGAGGGTCCCAGTGCAATAAACATAAATTGCAATGCAGATGTAATTTTTAGATGATTACATTCAAAAAACAAACTATAGAAAATGTGTTAGGCTAATATATAAAATTAGACTTATTTTTAATATAATTTGAATGAAAAAACTGATGTAGATAAATTAACTTGTGTATACCCAAAGATATTCATCTTAAAAATATTGATAGTTTGAATAATTTTAATTGAAGTTTGCATAAATTTTGAATATAAAAAACAGAGAGCGACAAATGCTTCAAAATATATTTAAACTTACAAAAGGAATTGCAACCTAGACGAAACCTTTTTGACACTTTAATAATAAAAAAAATCTGACTAAAAACTACCCCTTTGCAATAAAATTATAACAGTAAAAAAAATTATGGCTTGTCCTTTCTATGATAGTGAATGCCTCACGTGTATTGAATGCGTCAGTGTATTATATTACAAACAGAAGAGAGCCAGGATATCGATATCAATTTAGAGATAAGATGCCGTACATGACCATCAACTATCGAACCTATTTGGACGTCTTTCCTTGGCTTGGCCCCGCTATTATCAATAATATCCCCAGCAATAATAATATCGAATGCCATTAAAATTATCTCTGGCCGACGAGGAAAGGAGATAGACATGGGCAGAGAGATAGAGAGCGTGAAAGGCATTCCACACTTGGTCCGATTTCTTCTACTCGGGTTCATTCATACCAATACACAGGGACAGGGCAAGGCATTCGATTTATTATACGATCCTTTTTGCCATATATATTTATCACCATCTGTATATAGCATAAGATATTGATAATAAATATACGAAAGTTTGAGGTTTGGTCTGCCGTTTCTTATTTATTTTGATTTTTCTGCCCCTCGCTCTATCTCTCCGCATCTTGCTCCTCTGTCATACACACGAGGGATGTATGGGGAAGTGGCTCTTTTGCCTGTCTCAGCACAAATGCCTTCTATTTGGAATTCATTTGGGGCCAACTAAATGTGGGTGTGGAGCAGCAGGATTCATCGGTTTGTTTGAACCCCGTTTTCTGTTGCTGTCTCCGAACTAACTGTAGATAATAGTGGCTGGAATAAGTTTTTGACTTCCTCTACTGTGTAATGGGTTTTAAAAGAAAAGTTAATTTCAATAAAAATATAAATTTCCATTTAAAATTAAAAACTAAAGACAAAATTTTTATTTAAGTTACTTTAAAATTGAATTAAAACTTAAAACCATTATATTTGTTATTCAATGTTAAACTTGATTAAAATCTCAATAAATATTTTTATTAAATTAAGAATAGTATTAAGAAAATATTAGGAAACCATATATTTTACGAGTAAAACTTAGAAGAAAATTTAAAAATGAGTTAGTTATATCTCCAATGAAAAACCATTCCAAAATTTATTCCAACACCCAATAGATGTGAACACAATAAATTTTTCTTCCACTTTCTTCGTCCTATACTCTTACTTCGACGCACTTTGGACATTGAGGGAGAAACGCTGACTAGACATAGTTGCAAAGGAAGCAGCACTGTGATTTCTGGAGTTTTTATCCAAATTGAAAAGATGCGAGGAACCATTCAAAATGTAAATAATAAAAATGTGGATGGAAAGGTGAATACAGAAATTGATGGTCATTTCGTGGAATTGAAATTGAAGATTGCCTTTTGTTTACTCTATTTTACTCCACTCCAATATCTACACACTTTTACATATATACAGAACATTATTAATGGTCGGTTTTTGCCAACAAATTACCTCCCTTCTGGCCACACACAACTGCCTTTCCCGATCCTTCTGCTCGAGGCCTAATGCTAGTCTCCTACTCGCAGAAGAAGAATGACAACGCGACCACGACAATAACTCAGATGGGTGTGTTTTATGTGCTCATTTTTTCGTCGATATCGTCCCACACTTCCAAACACTGACTCCACACAACACTCCAGCCCCAGCGCGGGGGGATCCCTCGCTTTGATGGTCAGTGGACGCGATGATAAACAATAGCCATTAAATGGCTTTACGTCTAAGAAAGAGAATGCTTTGTGGTGGACATTTTACATAACATATCGTCTGGAAAATACTGTTCTAAACCAGTTTTAGAGAACTTATCGATTATTTTCATAAGAAAGTAAAACATTTGCAAATCTAACCTATCTGAACATCGTAAAAATAATATTTCATTACTTTCTATTCCATTAATCTTAAACTTTTCAAAATGAAAACATTTTTCTACATACACGAGTTGAATAAAATGTTAAGAATAAATCTGATCTACAAAATAAATAATGTGCATAGTTACAAATGAGTCAAACCCCCCATTTCTTTTCTTCTTTTAATCTATTCTTTTTCAAATGTGTTTGTGACTGTAAATATCATGGTCCAATTCAAAATCAATCTAAGTAATCAACTTACTTCATTCACAGAATTGGCATTTTGTTCACATTGAAATTGAAATTTTGTCCTTAAAATACAGTTGAAACAGGATGCTGAAGATGTTTCCCCAATAAAGTAATGACAGTTATTATATTTTATAGTGAACTTTCTTTAATTTAGAAGTTTCAAAAAATTTTAATTTAAAATCAGTGATATATGTAATGTTATTGGATTCAAATAAAAAATATTTAGAATTGCATTGAAATTTCATAACATCCTGCTAAAAATTTGCCATTTCTAATCTAAACGATTTTTATATAAAGTCTATTGAGAAAAAAATTCAATATCAGCGATCGTTTTAGAAACATTTTCAAATTTTTTATTAATATCGGAATTGCTGGCCAATATTGCATTGAAGCTTATAAATATTTTTTCATTCTATGGTAGAACACCTTAAAATTGAATGGACTTTTATTCTTCATCGGTTCCAATTTTATAGCTCTGATGGTCGATTTAAAAATATGAATACCCAAATAGCCCATTAATTGCTCCCGACCACGTCGAAAGTGCATCTCATTCATTTCTCGGGAATTGCAAACAAAGGAAGACCAAGAAGAATGAATTCGAGGAGGTCACTTTTTGCGAAATTCTAATGGAAATGGCCGAGTTAAGCCCTAAAGAAGATGCGATTATTAAAGGGGAGCGAGAAACTGGTGAAAGAACATAATGATATTGCATACAAATAACGAGAGAAAAACTGTACCATTGGAATCGGGAGAAAGCGAGTGGAAGAAAGGGGGAGAAGTCTTGAACACGTTTTCCGATACTTGGAGCAGAAGGAGCAGCAGCCAAAGAATTTGTATTCCGGCAACGTGCCCCAAAGTGGTTCGTTATTTCTTATAATCTTCATAAACACCACCCCCTAAATGCCTTTATTGTGGCCGATTTAAACGGTTTATTTTTCCATTCCGTTCTCTTCCTCGCCAAACTGCGGCATTTGTTTGCTTAATTTCATTGTACACAAAACATATTTGTATATCAATTCCACCAAAAGCGAAACGGAGAGAGAGGTTGAGTCCAACAAAAACACCAGTGAAGCCAAAAAGTATGTAGCAACATTGCAACATTGAGTTCGCTCAGCTTTTCAGCTTTCATAAGCCAAGCCGATATGCGCTTTTTTATTAATGTAAATTGCAATAATCATTGCAATATTTGCGGCCACCACTCCTGCTATTGGGGGAGATTTGCGTCCAAATCCGTCTTCCCTTTTTGCCCATAAATTCCGGTATTGTTCGCTCCCGGTTTGAAGCTGTTCAAAAACACAGACAGCAATTGTAATCCCATCGGACAAAAATATGCATGTTCTGTTTTACCGCAGGTAAGCATGAAATTCCAACGACGGCAAAAAATTGCGAAATAAGAGATGATTAAAAAGGTGGTCGTTAGGGGGTTTTAATTGTTCAATTTTCAAAGGACACTGCTCTTCGGATCGGGTGGTCGCGGTCTTTGTGGCGCCCAGCTTCATCATTCTCAACAGTGGACTACAAAGAAACAAAGCCCCAACCTTTCACAAGCAAATTTCAAAATGGTTCTATTTTTATGGATGGCTTAAAAATCTCATCAATATTATAAGAAGAGTCTTTTGAAGATTGGTTATTTATCATTAAACAGTAGCGTAGTTTTCCACAAATTAAACTTAAACTTCACATTACATCTATTGAAAATAATTTAATGAAAAATTAACTAATTAAAATTATCCAATCCTAACGAAATCTATTAAAAAAGGAAAATGAATTAAGGAAATTCAGTATTGAATTTAAATAAAAACTAGAACCCATAGAAAATAAAAGGATGTCCTTTAGTAAAAATATGTAAAATAAAAAAAAGGTCGGATATTTTTCCTTGTTTAATACACCGTTGGTGTGTGTCTATTAAATCACACTTTGAGAGCTCCAAATGGCAAATGACAGACGCTTTCTTCCTCTTTCACCCACACTCTGCTCCACAAAATATGAATATCTTTTTATATGTAGGTATATATACATTGAAGTACACTTATATATAGGTTAATATGACGAACCGTGAAAATTGACTTTTAATATGGAAAATCAATATTTTACGACTTTAATGTAAAATTGCGAGGCGTGCACAAAGTGTGAGAGATGGATGGAGAGATAGAGATGGATGGGTCCGTGATTACGGTTCCAGATGATGATGATGTCCATAATCTGTATAATGTCTGATCGATACGACCGTTGGGAATTGGCCCCGGAGTTCCAGCAGCTATCAAAATTCCATTCAATTCATTTTTCTTAATCAAAATATGGGAGGAAATTGAATTTGAGTTTGGTTCTCGCCTTTCCTCCGATACTCTGCGCCACATCTCTCTCTATTGCCCGGTTTCAATTGTTCCCTAAACATCCAACTATTGACCAGACCATCCAACCAACATCGACATACATGTAGTCGATGGGAATTTCGCAAAAGTAACAGACACACAAAGTTGCTTTCTCAAATGGAATCGATTGGAAAAGGAATGAGGAGACGGAGGAGGTTTTTTTCCTCTTCTTCGGCAGAACATCTCCAAAGTTCTCAAAGACCATGGATTTTACGTACCCAGAGTCCGTTTATTTGGATTTATTATTATTATCAGTATTAAGTTATCTCTGGCTCTGGATAAAGTAATAATAATAATAATCATCGCAATAATATAGCGAGAATACACATAACAATATAAAATTTATAGAGGTGCACTTTAGGGAATGAGATTCCGTCGTTCGTTCATTTAAGGGAATTTCGAATTTGGCACTTGGCTTGAGCAGCAACCAACCAACCAACCTCGTTAAATCTTAGAGGCTTTCCTTGTTCTATCTACCATCCATTCCTCAATCCAGACCATTGTTATAGATCCTTTCGCTTCCTCCTCTGATTGTGTGTCCGCCCGCCGACCGACGACGCCTCTGCACCGAAAACCGTGAAATGAGAGAATCGAGCCATAATGTGGCGGATTTGAATGTCCCATTATCGCTGATGTCGTCTATAAACTCGGCAGGAGATGGATGAGGAGCGCAAAAGGGATTTCCAAATCCCATAGTGATTCAATAAGTGGAATTCTCTCCACCGATTCGCGAATTATTCGAAGGGCGCAAAAAACAATAAACTTGAAAAGTGTTTTTCTCTGGTAAATTGCTTCAAATTGGAAATTCATTCATTCCGAAATTCAGAAGGGCGGAAAAAGGTGGGCGTCAAAGGAAGCACAAAAACCCATATCAACAAATAGTTCTTTGCATTTCAGAACTATGGAAAAGAAAACTCTGATTCGAAAAGATTTTATAGTCACATAAAAATCTGTTCTAATTCCCTATTTCTTCCATTATTTTAAAACATAACATAAATGTAAATCTGACTTTCAAAGACAACAAAAGGAAGGAAAACCGATTCCTTGTCCATCCAATCACTGAAAAGATGGTGGATTTCTAAATTCGAGAAAAACACGTGATAATGTGAAACACACCCACTTGCCACTAATTGGAAGAACCTTTCGAAGGCATTTGGCTCATATATGTATGTACATCTATCTGAACGACTGGTATTGATTAAATAGATCCTTAAAATTCCATTTCCGTGTGGAGGAGCGACTGCTGTCACTTTTACCCGCTGCCTTCGCTGAGGGATTCGTTACGAAACGAATTATTAATAAAATAACAGAAAAAAAACGAGAGAAGAGGATGGGTTTGCGTGACAATTTCGGCTGTTTTACAGAACATTTTTATTTGGATTTGTGTGGGGGTGGTTTTACCCTCTTTCCACGTCCCCTTTCTCCAGCAGAAACGGACTCCTTTTCCAAATTGCCACGCACGAACCATCGTGTTTAGATAATGATTGTCCAAAGCCGAAATCGTGGTTCACCAAACAACAAAATAAGGGCATAAAAAGTGGAGGGCGGAGTAGGAGACAATTAAAAGACATGAAAGTATTTTTGTAACAAGCCCCATCACACTGTTTAAATTGTCACCGTTTATTTGATCCAATAATTTATGGAATGCCATAAAGGGGGCCAAATTAAACGTTACAAGTCACTTTCGTTGATTTCTCGTTTTGGCCAGCCAGCAAGCAGTAGGATAGTAACTAAGCTTCGGCTCATTAGGGCCCATTTAAGAGGGACTGACAGGCCGCACAACCACCACACACGCACACAAACACCACACACCGCACTCTCATCAAAGACACGTTTGCCAGCAGAACACACATAAACATAATTACACGCACTCGTCCCACCACCCCCGAACACAAAAATCGAGAGGGAACAACCCCATTAGCAGCAATTTGGGAAATCAATTAAAAGTTGAACTTACTACGAGCTTTTTTGTGGGTTTTTGGGCTCCTTCCTTAAATGTGGACGGGAAAATTTTTGATGCTTTTCCTTTCGGCACTCACTACCACAAGTTCACTTTGCACAATCGGCTTTTAATTGGACTTTTTTTGAAATTATATATATATTTCTCTTTTTATTTTCTTCTTCTTCAAAGGTAAATAAACAATCACTGAGAACTGCTAAACTTCTACTTTTCGTTGTATGGATTTATCTGTGGCTTTCAATTTTATTCTCTTTTCTGCTAAATATATAAAATTTGCAACAACAGACAACAACACTAACGAATCAAAACTTTTCACTGCTGATTGCTGCTGGTCGTTGTGTCGAAATTCATCTACATATATACACACTTTCTTCTGCTTTTGTGTATGTATATATAGTATATACTTTTGTATTTAAATAAATTTATTTATTTAAATGGGTCTTTCAATTCAATCTACCCGAAAGTTGCCAGATTCTCCAATTTTGCGACTAGTGCTCTCCGTCGTCTCGTCGTCTAATTTGCAATTGTAAAACGGTATACGATTTCGCAACAACAATACGGTGCCGACAACAATTAAACGCGACGCGACAAATTGTATTAAAACCAGAGATCTCTCTAATTGGCGCAACTAATTATCTTTTAATTTCAATTTCTCCTGGATGATGCTCTTCGGATGATTTGTATAGATGATTGTGTATTGTGTGAAGTAGAATCGGGATTTCTTTGAATTAATTTTCTTTTTGATCCAACTGATTTGAGAGACGACTAGCTACGGCAGATATCCATTCGCTGACAATAATGGTCACTGATCTGGCTAAAGACCTGTGGCGCACACACTTTTATTTTTCTCGTTTCGCTGCCACCAAAAAATCACGCACAATATAAATTCCGGAATTTACCGACTTTTTCTTCAATACTCTTTTTTAATTGCACGCTACGAATAAGACGATAATCACGACGACAAAATTGCGACAACTACTCTTGTGCAGTGTAAAGACACTCTACCACACGAAAAATGCCCGCCGTGTACTTAATTCAGAACTATTACTGGGTTTCACTTTTTGGTTCACTTTTTGTTTGATTACAGGACGGTAAATCGATGCAATCTCGACAAGCGCTAAGTAGCGAATGTTTTCGGTAATCGGCAAACACTGGCTCGTAGTCCGGGCTCCCAGCTCCCAACCAGCCACGATTTCGAGAAGGGATGCTCCTTTCGTCCTTTTCCATCCATCTCCCCCTTTATTATTCCGCCCCTGCTTACACGCATTTACCGGGAAAAATGGGGAAGCGCACATTATTACCCCCGAGAAATGTTCGTCGAGTCGGCGCACTATCCCCAAAACTTTCCCCACTTGGGGATGGAATTTCACAAACATTGTCTGAATCATAACTTATTACATTTTGACAATAATTTAATAAATACTCTCATTTAACAAACGAAATAACTTAAAATTTCCCAAACAAAAAAATTCTAGTGTTATAAAAGCTTCTTTTTATGTCAATAGATTTTATTAATGTAATAAATTCCAAAGCTGTAGTTTTGTTGGGGAAGAAACAAATTCGCACGCGCGCCAGCACTTTTCCACGTGACTTGATATATATTGTAACCGTTATACAGTTTCTGATTCCCTTTCATCGCAATCCATTCTCCATCCTCTGTTCATCAACAAATACCAACTTTGTTATTTTTTTCCTTTCGTACCATTCTCATTTTTAGTATTGTCAGTTGGTACTATTATAAGTTAGGGAAATATTTTTAAAGAAAACGTGTTTGTAAAACCTGATTTAAAATTATAATAATTTCAACAATTCTTTTTTTTTATCTTAAAAGACCATTAAGTTCGAAAATAGTTTTGTTTTTGAACCCTTTAATAAATTTTTGGAATTAATGTTTAAAACGTAAAACAAATCATTTGCTTTAGTTTTGAAAATGTAGTTCAATATTAAAATTATGTGATATTTTTTTAAAACAAAGTTCAATTTTATAAAAGCTCTTTTTCATATATGAAAGTTTTGAAGGTCATTAGATTTCAATATAAGTAATAAAACTCGCCTGATGGAATGGAATGTATTCGACTTTTTCCTCGAATGTCATAGGTTCGATCCCTGGGCGAGTAGGATTGACAAGATCCTTATTTCAATTGACATAGGTGCTATTAATTGACTAACAATATACTGAAAAACAAATAGTCCTGAAAAGTCTAAACCCGTTGGTTGAGGTTAAGACTCGCCCTGTATTATTATGTCTTTGGTTTTCAATATCCTTCAATCATTATTTATTCTTCACTCTTTGGCCTTGTTATATCAATAGCTATTATTAAAGATACCGTACTTAAATTAGTCCAAAAAAAAGTCGAAACCTGTTTTTAGAGGTTGGGACTTTTTGACCACAGATAATTTTATTATAGTAAAAAAATTTATAAATATTGATATAAAAATGAATACTGGAACAAAATCTAATGTCTTAAAAGTGAAAGGAGGAATTACAGAAATTTTAAATATAAATAATATCTACAATAAAAAAAATGATAATTTAAACATATAATTAACTAATAAAAATATTACAAGTTATGTTAAAATGTAATTAATAATTAAATTTATGGATTTATCCATAGATGCTCACTTAAAAACTTCCTGGACCCATTAAAGTTGGTGTAAACAAGTGTTTGTTTTGGGGGGCGAATTTGAGTAGAAAGTTGTTGGACGCGATTAGTGTACGTATATAGGGAAAGTTTCTCATTTCAGACCAATAATTCCAGTTAGGCGTTAATAAATTAACATTCGAAATCAATATATTTCCTTGGTACTACTATTTATGCCACGCAAAAACATCGTTTACTCCTGAGGAATCATTGCTCCCTGCCAGTTTGGCTTCCTTTATTAACTTGTTTCTTTTCCCTCTCCAACAAGAAAAAGGCACACAAAAAAATAACAGAAAATATGTCTGTAAATGTAATTTTGATGAGCGACAAACAAATTGGCTTTGATGTTGGTGGCTATATTTATACCAGTTGATTAACTGCCGATCATTAGCTTTCAAAAATTTCCTAATTTCACAACCTCACGCGCAAATTTCAAACACTTTATTCACGTCTCTCTTTCTCCCCAGCCCCACTCTGCTCCTACTTCAATTTCTTTCCTGCCCAGGCCATAAATCAGACCCCCATAAATAAGTCCTTTCATCTATAAAAGTATGCATGGTACCTGCATACTTTCTGACCATAAATCCTCAATGATTTTCTTGCAATCAATAATGTGAAAAAGCAGCTCCAATAAAAGTCATGTTAAAAGACAATATTTTAGCGGATTGAGTGTGTTTCTTTTACTAGGAGACGGAAAGAAAGTGGATCATAAATTGCGAAAATTCCAGATAAATCGGGGAAGGAAATAAAATGAAGGCAATTGGGTAAGGACTAATTTAAATGACTCTTGCTTCACTGTCTAGTTTAAGTCCCACCATTTGTGACTTAATTAAATTGTTGAGAAAAAGACAAAAACCGGGAAAAAACCGAAACCGCCAAAACGAAGAGCTCAAATGTGTCCATTCATTAAATCAACCCTAATTTTCGACTAGATCTCTTTGCGCGCCCTTTGTCCATCGCTGAACTGGAAATTGAAAAGTTTTTTTCCCACTTCCTTCTCCCGATTCAACCACAGCAGCAGCAGTAGCACCAGTGGCAGCAGTTCCCCATTCAAAGTGATTAGGAACAAAGCAAAAGTATTTTAATGGGGTAAGAATGCAAAAAATTGACATTTTAATTTCGCCCTGCCATTGTTGAAACTAAACCGCAAGAATATTACCAGCCCCCGCCCCTCTCACTCTCTCCCCATTGCTCCCACTTGAATGAAATATAATAATAATAATACTAAAAATATTCTTTATGAACTTCAAAATGTACATTCACACAAACAAAAACCATTAGGGTTGTTGGTACGAGACGGTGTGATTGTAAAGTGAAAGAAAAGGCAGCCTTCATTGTCTTGGCTGAATATTTTATCGGAATGATAACAACAATAATAATCATTTTTAATAGGTTCGGAGCTATAACAATAACCCAGTCGAACCCACAAATAGGGATATAAAAACAGCGGAAAACAAAAAATCATCATTAGGAATGGCATTTAAATCTAAAAATTGCTCGGCAGCGGCAGCAGTGGTGGAAGAAAAAATTGAATGGTTCGCTTCCTCCGCCAATTTGGCCATTCAAATTAACGCAGGCTAATCCTCGATAGGGCATTGTTATCATAGTAAAAAGGGACCAAGTTGAGCCACTTAAGGCGATGAATGGAAATGGCCAGCAGAAAAAAAGTAATATAGAGAAAAAAACACACCAAAATGAAACCAAGAACAAAAAAAAGAAGTGGAAAAACCACGAGCGATAAATAATTGTATTGCGAAATTTCATCCAAATCCTTAAAGGTTAATATTTCTCGATTTGGACACCGTAGAATCCGGCCAAAGTTCGGCAAAACTCGCCTCGTAACAACCTTACTCCCCTTTTCGCCGAAAACTTGGAACTTTGGTAATTAATTACATTGGGAAAGAATGGAGCCCGCCAGGCATCAGTAGCATCATACAGAAGACATGGATGCTCTCCTAGTCCCATCTCTCTAGCAAAGTTCCGGTGTGTATTTTAGTTCTTTTTGCTCGCGCGTGAGAATCCTTCTTTCCCTCAATCGCATTTTCATTTCAAATCACTTTATTCTCTATCTCATCCTCAATCCCTCGGAGATTCCTGCCTGATCCCAAATTCCTCCATGGAATTGTCATATCGAATTAACCAACTTATCCGATAATATTTTTAATTCCTTGCCAATATAATTACCTAATTATAAGTGGAAGATTATATTAGAGCACAAATAAACTGATAAAAGTTTTCATCAACTTGGGAATTCCAAAAACAAGTAATCAAATTAGGAATCAACTCCTCTTCATTTCTAAGCAAAATTGAAGAAATTAACAAAATTATTAAGGATAGTATTAAAAAAATTAAAAACATTTTCAATTTGTATTGTACAATGAAAACCTGAATTGTCTTTGAAGGATTTGAAACAGTTGTATAAAAAGATAACAATAACGTTAGATACGTCATGGATGTTCCTAATTTAATCATGGATTAACTTTTAATATCAATAAAACTATCGCAAACATTAAACTTGTATATTACATTAAATTTTTTGTTCATCTGTAACAAATCCAGGGAACTTTTCCACTGGACATAAATAAGTGAAACATATTGGCAGTAATGACTAAACTTTGCCATTATAAATGTAACTGCAGAATTCAATCAGATAATGGGTGCTCACTGCTCACCTTTTCCTGGAGCCACTTTCGAAAATGAGAATATCCGTTTAATTGGGCCCACGAAAAAAGAGCAGGAAATTATCAGAGAAACAATAAATAATGCAGTAATTAAAAACAATTTATCATTTAATTGACTTTAATTTCGATCCTTTCTTTGATTACTCTTGTCGCGCATTTCGATTGAAATGGGGATGGGGAGTAGAAGAGTGGGAGCCGGGGAGCAAAGGATAAGGACTTGAGAGCATCGTAATTAGAGTTCAAATGAAAATAAATGGTGTTGTTTGTGCGCGGAAATTAATCAAAATAAATCGTTCCAGAAAACTGCAAGTCAGATCATTTATTTTTAAAAGATGTTGCATATGATTCGCGCTGCATCAATAAAATCATCATCATCGTCATTTCCATAGACTCAATTTGAGTCTCTTTTCTTCCGTTTGCTGCTACTCTGCCTTCCAAACGAAAGGCCAATTGAATCGGATTAGCATCGGTAATGTAATTGGCAATCTCCGGCCCCCATCACACTCTTGAATTAACATAGAGACCGTCCATATTTATTCATCTGCTGAATGATGATGGGAAAAATAAAAAACGAAGGAAGAAGAAGAAGAGGAAAAGGAAGAAATGTCTGGTGTTCTGTTCTCTGTCTATATTCCGAGAGTACGTAAATAAAATCCAACGAATAAAATCAAAACGACCATAATTATCTTCTCTTCCACACCCCGAAATTATCTTGCAATTTTTTCGCAATTCCTTTGAGATAGAGAAAAAATCTAATAACAAAGTTATATACGATGATGATGACTACGTCGAAACGCTGGCCAAAAAGACCGAATGGAAGAGGAGAGGGACGAGGAGGAGGTTTGAAGGATATCACCATCATCATCATTATTATTATTACTGTCGAAATAATGACCGTAGATCATCAGCATTAAATTGTCTGCGTATATATCCAGCTAAGATCCAAACAAAAGGCTCTGCTGAAAAAGTAACTCCCAACCACTTGTGAATTTTAACAGGACACAACAGTTCCACACGCGCGCGCGATTTCCCTTATAAGGACCGGCCTACGAGGGGAGCAAAATGATAAAATATTATAGTGATTTTTGTTATAAAGTATATTTTGACTAGCTGATTTTCACGTCAAACCAATTAAAAATAAATTTTTATTAGAAATTGAGAAAATAAGATATATCTTCAAAAGCCTAGGAATTTAATTTTCCGATATAAACTAAGAGTGAAATGAAAATAGTCCCTCATTCATATCTAGATTTTAAAATGATAAACCTTAAAGTTTAAAGATGTTTGCTTTCCTTAAATATTAAGAAAAGTAATTTTCTAAAAAAGATTCCACCAACTTATTGACCACCCCCTAACAATTAAATCGAAAGAAACGAAGATTTGGCAATAAAATCTACAGAGGATTGCGAAATTTGGTTTATTTTAATTTGGAGGGAATGAAGGGAGAGAAAGAACGATAGTGTCCCGAGTGATGACGAGAGAAGAAGAACCCATTGAAAGTGGAAACGACTTGATAGATGGTGGCCAAGCCAAACTGACTAAGCAGAAGGGCCGTCCGTCCTTTAGCGTGGCGCGCGCGGGAGAGATACAGAAGCGTAATATGGCACTTAGTGGGAGATCTGAATTGATATGGCGGAGTTGGGTTTGGTTATTCATGGGCGACAAAACATGCAAGAGATAATTCGGGGAGAGATGGCAACCTTATCACACAAAGCGCCCACACAAAAATATTCGCACTAGATATAAATACCGCAAAAACGGGCACACAAGCACACAGAGACACATAAACATTAAGATACCCGCGCGCTGCTGTTATAATAAAAGCATTTCTTGGCATATTACTTTTAAAGCTTTTATGGCGAAGAACCACTTGAAAAAAATACAATGTATATCATGGTTATTATTATCTACATCGTTACGATTATCGCAGAGCATAGAATTTTATTTGCATCAATATTGCAGACCACACCATCAAAAGGGACCTAAGCATCACATAGCAGCAGTAGCAGCAGCAGCAGAGGCATAAAAGAGGAGAGATGCTTCAGCACAGTATTATTTATCCAATTAGAAGGAGAGGAGGCAGGAGGAGCGAGCGCGCTTTTGGAACCTTTTCGCTTTTCTAATTTTATCGAGTTCAACACAACAGAGAGATAGAGTGGAATTCTTTTCTAAATTACATGCAAAATACATACATACATTCATATAAAATTACTAACAAAATGTGAAACAATAAAAATATGAATTTATGGTCGGCAGATCACTACCAGAGGGACCAAACCACCGACCATTATCCATCTTTCCTTCGCCAAACCGCCCCCGCCCCGTCCATCTCTAAGCCCCACTTTCGCCAAAGTATTACAACAAATACCGGAAAAATTGACTTGGCCCATAAAAATGATTTTATGTTTCGCATAACCGACCATCATACATCCTCCACGCAGTTACAAAATACTTTCATTGTAATTTAATATACAACAATTTTTCAGTGGTTTTTCGGCTAGTTGGTTCCCCTCTCTCTCCTTTCCGATTTCGTTGTCTGTGATGTGGTCGAGACTGTTTGCCCAATCCACAATACATAGTGTATTTTTTGCACAGAAAACACAGGTTCCTTTGCTGTCACGAAACCAAAGTTAATCATAAAAGACTTTCATAAATACATTGTTCAATTTTGAGAGGTTTCTTATTAACTCAATCATTAAAGGTCTTGCTAAGAACATAATACAGTCTTCTATTATAACGGACCATCAATAATTGGGGCGAAAATTGTGGGGAGAACAAACCGAAAGACCATTACAAATTGACATTGAATTTGCGGAACGACGACGGTGGATATTCGATTTTGTGGCGCCAATTCACCTTTCTCTCCTCGCCCTCGCCCAGTCTCAATGTCGTATTCGCTTTTCTATACACTCCTTCATCATCATCATCGTCTATCTGTCTGTCGGAAGACCGGGAACGATTTTTCTTTATAAACCACCATCCACCTCCACCATCCACCACCAGCACACAAAACCGATTACCGCAAAAACATAACAGTTTTGCCAAGACTAAATTTGTCGAAAATGTTGTTAGTGTTTTATTGAATGTATATATCTAGAACAACTAGAAGCTAGCCCGAGGACTGGAGCATGTAAGCAAGTTGGGGAAAGGTGAATAACAATAATGTAGAGTACAAATAGCCGGCGGTAACATTAATGGTAAAACAATTCACAAATTCTTTCCCCAAGTTACCCACAACAGAATTATTTGAGGTTTCCTCAGTCATTATTTCCGTTCAACTGTTTCTGCGAAGGGACCGAGAGAGAGTTAGAGGGTGGTGGTGGTGGAATCGATTGATCAATCGCTTGTTTCTGCAAAAGCGGAAATTATTAACAGCAATAGCGTGATAAATATGCATCTTCAGCAATTTAAATTACAAAGAAAAGCAGCATCTTTAGCGGACAAAATTAAATGCTCTGCGAGAAAACGGCGTTTTATTTACGATTTAATTTTCGCATTCTTTTACGCTCATATTTTATGCACAGTGTCCCCAGCGCTGTGAACTTTACAACTTTTCATAGACCCGTTCCTTTCCTACGTCTCGAGTCCTGTTCTGTTCCTCTTCAATTTTCGCACAAAGATGTTTAATGTTACACATAAATATTCGCCACTGTTATTGAAAGTTTTCTCATTTATATTTCCCCTCTTCCCAGAAATAATCATCATCGATGATACTTCTTACTGTCTAACAAATTTGTCGCCCATTACTCTACAAAACCAACACACATTCTCGACTCACGAGCAAAAAGCCCGAGTTTGTAAAGTAGATTTTTACTTCGCCAAATTATTATCAGGGAAATGGAAATGTACTATTTGAATTTTCACCAACATGTTATGTTGAACTTGTCCAACTTTTTACCTCTGCTGATTTGTAAAAGGAAATGTTTTCGAAAAATGATACATTCTCGTTTTGCATCGCATTTCTGCATTCAGTTTTGGTGCCAACATTCGGAAAACAGTTCTCTATTTTTATTCATTTTCATCAATCATATGTTAATATTACTTTCACTCCTTATCAATGTGGAGAGAATTAATTAAAAAGAGATTATCTAATTGATACATTAACTGAACTATCGAGACACCTCCACAACAAAATTTACACATAACGTAATTGAATTAGATTTATTATAACTATATAAATATAAATTAATAAATAAATTCATAGATTTTGTATAAATTATTAACGAAATTTGTTTCATTAAATTATGTTCAGTAAAGATATAAATAAGAGTTGAAATTATTTTTTAAAATTTGAATTGTATATATGTAAGGATTAAATACCAGGTGGAATTATCAGATTTATTGGCGGCAACAGACCCGTTGTCCTTATTGAATGTGATCAAAAACAAGAATAGCAGGAATAAGAAGAAAATTGTACGGAATTTGGTTCAGGCAATTCTATTCAAAAGCCGAAATCGGAAATTAGCAAAGAAATTGTAAAAATTGTGATGCAAAAATTAGAAACAGAATGAGAGCAGGATTTAAAGTAAAGATTAATATTTACGAATATTTGTGTACTATGTGTACACTATTCATTCTATTGTACCAAATTTAATAAAGACAGATATAATTTAAAATATTTAAATTATATTTGGCTCCACGGGTTAATCTAAATCATTGGAACATTAAAGAATTAACAAAATTAATTGGATTTTTAAATATAGTTCAGTTAGATATATTAAGTTATTTATAAGACATTGAATATAATAGTTGCAACAATTTGTATGTTTTTTGACTCGATTAAAATTGATATTATTATTGATATTATTTGCTCTTAAGCACATAAGCTTTTTCTATTATTCTTAAAGTGTGACCTCCGCAAATCAAATTTATCAATTTATATGAAAAGTTACTTTCATACTGGAGGTTTTACTGTTTAATATTGACAAATTTTGGCATACATTATGTAGACACATATGGCCTAAGTGTCTTGATTAAAGAAAAATTGAATTAAACTGTGAAATGTATAAATTATAACTGATTCTCAATGTTTAAATTCAAATTATCCAAAATCACCTTCGAAATTTATGTAATTGAAAGAAAGAACAAAAAGTAAAACCAAATATAATATTGATTTCAAATTGAATAAATTTCAAAGAAATTGTATAAATTTTCCTAATCATAGCCGTATTAAAGTATTTGAAATTTGAGCTTGAGTGTTTTCAGAATTCGCACTTTCGATCGAGTCGAGTGACTTTTCGCCGCAAAACATTTGGCACTTTTTCTTCTTCGAACACACAAAATATACACTTGATTGAACATGTTGGCAAATACATTTACGGAGCATGTTTGCCCGAAATGGTGAGACTAGCTTAAGCTTCTGTGCTCCCTGTGCCATAACACCTGTAACATGATAGCCTCACCATTAGCATCCATAAATTCGGTTATTGTTGGCCAAACAAGGTTGAATCAAACGCCACTTCCGGGACACATGTCCTGGGAGAGAAGCCTGCGCGTATCAGCCAATCTCTCCGCCATAACATTAGCCCCACAGCTAAAACGGTCTTTGTCGTCCAGGCGATCAGACCACTATTCAGTATAAATGTCTCGATCAAAAAGGTAGAATTTAAATATCAGCTCACAAATGAGCTAAATTTATTGAATGAAAATTCGATTATATATACAAATATAATTTGAATCTGATACAATGCCGCTTAGATAAAAAATATTCAAAATAAGAGAATAGTTCAGAGTAATTATTAGAGCTGTACGAATATTCTTCTTCTTCTTCAACGACTCAACAACCGTTACCGGTCTAGGTCTAACCAATTGGTTTTACGTAATCGGAGTTATCAAATGCCCTATCCATTCATTTGCCAATCTTTCACAATTGACAATTGAATAGCATGTTTTTACGAATCATTATTTGTTATGATGTGATTAGCACCATGAACAAATGATTCTATATAGAGCGTATTAATTGACAGGTTTTTGCCACCGAAACAGAACACACATACTACGAAGAAGACCATCCCTTTCACACTTTCATCTGTATCCGTTCATTGAACAGCATACTCTTTACAAAATTAATGCGAAATACAAGATTTCAATTATCTGTCACGTAGCCGAAGTGGTAACGCATCAGGCTGCCTCTTCGGAGTCAAGGGTTCGATCCGTGGGCGGG
>JXOV01026496.1:35500-47878 GCA_001014945.1 Clogmia albipunctata
CATGTTCCTTACAGGAATTGAAAGGAAAAAAACGAGATTTCAATTTGCTTTTTTGTTATGTTATGAATTAAAAAATTTTCCTATCACTAGTGGGTGACGTAAAATATTGGACCATTTTTTAGTAATTCATGATTTAAAAAAATCAAGAAACTATTATTTTATGCCATCAAAAATAAAATGGCCGGGATAGATCGTTGTAACAGATGAGCTTAGGTTCGAGCTCTGATCATAACGTAATTTTTTTTCTTTTGAATTTTACTAATAACGTTCTTTGATTAATATTTTTTTTCAATAGCATTTACAAAAAATAATATAGCCAATCTCAACTATCGAACAACTAGTATCGTCAATACTAATTGTTCGACCTCAGATAGGTTTCCAAAACTTATATGGAGCGAATAGCATCGGAAAGATAAATTGGATCTTTTTATAATACGGTCTTCTTTGTAGTATGTGTGTGTGTTCTGTTTCGGTGGTAAAAACCTGTCAATAAATAGACTCTACAAAGAAACATCAGTTCATGGTTCCAAATCTCGTCCTAATAAATAATGATTCCTAGACATGATATTCAATTGTCCCTTGTGAAAAATTGACAAATGAATAGATAGAGCATTTTATAAATTTGAGTATGTAAAGTCAATTGATTAAACCTAGACCGGTAATGATTGTAGTGTTGGCGTTGAAGGAGAAGAAAAAATAATTTGCTTACAATTTCAGTAAAAAACATGGGGAGTCTCATCCTCAACCAACGGGCATAGACATATCATGACTATTTGTTTTCAGTGTCTTATTAGCACGTAGACCGGTTGAAAAATGATAACAAAATAATATTTCCTATCAAACTTAATTAGAGTTCCTCATAAAATATTTTAAATTATTTCTTTATTAGTAACGAGAACGATTCAGTAACAAAACCGAAAGTATTTGAATACAGAAAAAGTAGTACTTTCATATTTGGATCCTGAGAATTAATTATATTGCAAAGATATTTTACTACCCTAGTGTGCGGTGCTGAAGGTCAGGTCTAATAAACACTTTTATCTTATCCGATCCGAACCGAATTCTTCAAAAGTATTTAAAGAATTCATTATATTCAAATATTTAAGAATAGCAGCAATCTAGGTAGAATCAGAAATTGTGTTAGGTAGGGAGGTCTAGGGCGACATACTAGGAGTGGTCCAGTGACTGTCCACCGTACCTTCTGTGATACGTTATCGTACACCATTACAACTATCTTATTCGTATATTTATATACGGATAAGAGAACCCGAGTGGGTTCTGCGTACAACCTACCAAATACAAGAAGAGTTCGGTGTTTTAGTCATTCGGCTTTTTTACCTAAAGCCATTCATTAAGCCTAGCAGAATCGTCGACTCGAGCGCGCCTGGAACGTGGCTTCCCGTAAATTGATCCATAAATCAATTCGGACAGTGGATGGGAAATTAAATGTGAGGGGACATGGTGTAAGGACCTCCATTTAAATATGATATTATTCCCTTAAAAAGCGCCACCTCATCGAGTCGTAAATTACCGGTATTTATGCTCTAAAATATGCAATGTTGCTCAGCCTTATCGGCGCTACTTATCATCGGGCTGTGACTTTTGGCAATATTTTTACGTGAATTAAATTTGCACAAAATCGAAAGAGTAATGAACAGGACAGACCAACTGTCCACGGCACAAGGAGTTCATAAATAGTTGCTGGGGAGCGCATTAAGAAGCCACCACCAGCAGCACGTAAATATAATTGAGAAGATAATCTTTGCCCATAAAACGTTTCCCTGGCTGTTGCTCTCTTTTTTTCCTCCCGACATCTCTCCCGTTTTGGTGTTAATATCACTACACAGCATTATTAATATATCCATTCTACGCTTATATGTATATATTTGTGTATCTAATTTTTATATATTTAATTTTATCATTTATTTATTTAGCTCATTTAGTCCTTCCTCTTTTTCTTGAGGGTGAGGGCAATTTTGTCGTTTTGCCGTTTGCCGGGCGACAACGGCCCAGTTGTTTACTCGAGGACCAGCCGTGGAAGGAGCAGAGGGACAGGGAGAGGAGGAAAGAAGGCCATTCATCTGAAGGCTGTCTCTGTGTATTTGGAGGTACGTGCACTTGGGATAATCGTGAGTGTAATTACTTTAGTGGTCTCGTCGTCGTTGTCGTCCTTCTCCTTCTTTCCACGGTTCACATTTCACGTTTTATTGCCACGACCACACTTCTTAAGTGCGCCAAGTAAACGTGTCCTCTTCTCGTTCCACCTCTTTGCCCACCTCTCAAAAGAACCTCCTACACCCATTCAAAATTAGGGAGACAATCGCGCAACGAGACTAAATTCCAAGGGACATTCAAATTAAATTAGAATTAATATTCCTGTTTCACACTTGGACCAATAAGAAGTTTCCCGTGGCGGTCATTTAGATAATGTTTTTAAAACACCTTTACACAATGTACATACCGTTTTATATAATATATCGTTTAAAGAAAAGTTCTATTGTCAATTAATTTTGCAAACAGCAATATTATTATATTTATATTTAAAATACATAATTGGATATTGAGAAATCAGTTAGGGTAAAATTGTACTTTGATTATTTAAATAATAAATAAAACTTTTTATCATCATTTTTGTTTGGAAATCCTCATTTAAAAATGAAGTTTAAGTAAATACGTTTTTATTGAAATTAATAGTAATAAACAAAAACAGAATTATGTAACTCAATCCAAATTTAGCTGAATTTGTAATGCCTAAATTTGTTATAAGAAATGAGAATTTAAGGACTTCCAAAACTTAACAAATAAAGCAATTTAAAAACGCAGTTTTTGTAGATATCACACCTATACTATAATAGTGAAAGCAATAAACTTATCCGAATATTTTGAATGTAAATTTTTAGAGTTGTGTACTGGAGGCGCCTAGTTAGGATCATTTGAATTATGCAGACACCTGATTGGGCGCAAAGGTAAGCTTTCTTTGGGAGGCTTTAAAAAGTACAAATATTGCGTTATCAAAAATATTTTGAAAAACATAATTGAGAGTTAGGTAATATTATTATATGCAGCAAGTATTTTAAAATTAATAAGAAAATGTTGTTGAAAAATTAATAAGTTTTTTTACGTTTAGGCGAAAAACACTTGTCTAAAACTGTCATTGTTTGCATGATGTTTTAACATATGCCATTAAAAGCTTTTAATAAATTTCATAATAAATAAAATAATAGAATAATATCACGCAATGAGTGCGTGGTCGCCCGCTTAAGTATTAAAAAGTTTAAAAAATTGGATAACCCCAACTACTTAAGTTAAAAATACTTATTAACTAAGAATTAAAAAGAAAACTTAAATTTTTTCAAATTAAACTAAATAAAAATTAATTTAAGATTTATTGGGAATATTTGGAAGTATTCAAATAATTTTGGAATAAGTTTTAAATTTATCAATCATTTTAATAAAAAAAATTGAATTTTAGTAATAATTAATCGTTTAAACCAAAAAAATCTACCAAAGTACATTGCTTCGATCAAGTAAAAATCAAATAAAAAATATGATCCCCTCAGTTTTGCGTATTTAATATTTGCAACAATCCAATCAGACACGAAAACAATAAAATAATCCTACTGGTCGTCAATCGCTCGTGCCCTTTGTTTACAATCCCAGACAGATATGGCAAAATCTCGGTGATAAAATAATACTGAATCGGCGAAATTGAATATAACAATCCGCTGGATGAAAACATACACACGATATTTTCGTACATTCATTTTGATTTCTTGAGTCTCGTGCCTTTGATTCGCAGACAGTCAGATAAAACACTGTAATTGCTCGACATGGAAAATAAAATCGAATAACTCAACAAATTTATCACAAGCGAAAATACGAATCGTTTAACAGGCACACACATGCAGAGATTCTGGTGAAGACTCGAGTCCTGTGTTCAACAAACTGATGCAAAAGTAGAACAACACGGCAAAACAGCGCAAAAAATTACAATTTTGATAAAAATATGATAAATTGCTTCGTATTTTATTTATTTCTTTTCTTGCCATTCTCTCTCCATCTCGCCCAGACCCTTCATTCCTTTCTCCCTCCACCACCCATATACACTCGAATTGGCGGCAAATATGGAACTGCAAAAACAACGGTACAAGGATTTTATCCCATTCCTTCTTTTTCTTCAACTCCTACTCTTCTTCTACTTCTTCTTCGACTGCCGATTTTATTCTTGTTTTATGGGGAAACGGAGAAGGAAGGATGCTTGCTTGCCAAGCCACTTTTGCCCCCGCAGAACAACGGATAGGGTACTGGAAAACAAAAGCTCGCTTACTCGGCCAAAATCGGCACAACACAAGATAAAGACTTCTCCACGGCGAAGAGGAGCAGCAGAATGAATAATTACCGACGGGATTGCCATTCTTTGCAACCTGAACCGTTTAATTCACATTGAGATCGTTATTGTTCCCGCGCTTTTTCACCTTCCTACTCCTTCCTTTTTGTACTTCCCATCACCAGCCTTCGAATCCTTATCAAGGTGTACTACATTACAGTACCTTTTTCCCACCAAGGTTCACAACTAAATTTCAATATAGTTCTTCCGAAGTGTGAGCAAATAATAATTGGCTAAATGCCCTGATTTAAAATTTTTAAGGACTTTCCTAATTATTGTACATTAAAAATTGGTTCAAATTTTCATACTTTTAATACAACTTTGGTTAATCTCAATCAGTCTGTAATTGTTAGCTCCTTGGACTGCCTCACAGAAGAACGTGCAATCAAAATTTTATTAGATCTATAAACCACTAAAAATTCAAGAAAAAAAATAAATCCTTATTTCATAAAAGAATATAGTGACAAAAATAATTGAGGTTTTTTTTTAAAAACTCAAGTTTTCTTTTTTTATTGACTATTTTTTTTGCTTCGTGCTTTAATTACAACTGTTTATTTAATCAAAAATGTTGTACTTATATCAAGTTGAAAGCTATGTAATAAAGTCCTTTTTTTAAGTAAAGACAGTTCAGGAAATAAAACGTTCTTTACAATAACAATTTCCTTTTAGGTATGGGAATGAGTTACTGCCCTTGTTTAAGCTCAGTGGTGGTGTATCTCTGAAAGAGTACCAAGGGCCCATTTTTTGCAACCTTTCATTCAACTTCTTTAATTCCATGCCCTGTAAATTACATTATCACATTTGCGGCCAGAGTGCTCCTTCCTCTACCTTTTGTCTGCGATACGGGGAACAATTTTGCAGATAAATTATTTTTGGTGGGAGAGATAGTGAAAGAGTTGATTTATTATGACATTTTTCAATGAAAATATCATTATTCCCTAACTCACTCTCTTGCCCACCCCTCTTCGCACAATGGTTACCTTTTTTCAATTGTAACATTTTAATTATATAATTCATTTTTATTTTAGATATTATATCTTAAATTTGTAAGATTTTCGTTTAATGAACTATTAAACGAAGAGTTTTATTTTAAATAAAATAACATTTGACACACTTTGTTATTTAATTATAGTTAAACTTAAGTACAAATCAGAACTAAACCAATTTCCTTAATTATTTTTCATTAAAAATTCCAAATAAATTAACAATGAATGTATCTCAATAAGGATTTTTTACCGTTATGTGTTTTTAATTTTAACTCATAATTATTATTTATTCGTGATTTGGAAAATTAAAACCGACAATTTTTTCTTACGATGAACCTAAGTTATACCATAAATAATTTGATCTTCATTTTTAAAACCATTTGCTAGTTCTATATTTATAAGTTACCAGTCTCTTTAAAGTTTTCAATTAATAAAATAAAAACTTTTTGGTTTAAAAATTAAACTTAAATGCCTTTAAGGACTGATGTATAAAAAAAATATTTAAATATTTTAAGCGACCACAGTGCATCGTTGAAAAATTGGGGTAAACTCTCAACTTTTTCTCTTCGAGGACAGAGATTTCGCAATGTATTTACTGTTAATTGGAATTTTAGCCACAAGTCAGCTCAATTGCCGGATGATATATAGTGCTCCTGGACGTCCAAGTACCTACAGCCGAGTAATGCAGAGTATAATTCAGAGACAGTTGTCGAAACTTTGCGGAGATCTCTCTGCAATAGCCGAGAACGAACGGAATGGACAAAGCAAAGCATTTGGATCGAAGTACTACATAAATTTTTACCAAATCTAAAAATGCCCTGAGTAAGTTAAGCTCGTGTCAAAAGAAGTTTTACACAAATGTGACAAGACTCTGGACTCATTTTAAAATGCTGCTGCTGCTTTGTTGGCCTGGCCAAAAATGATTCAAATGAGGACGATGGCGATTTCAATCCCGGCAAAACTTTGCGAAATTGAATTAAAAAGATTTCCTCTGTGTTTGTGTTTGTAAATCTGTCCAAGTTAAATTCGCTCAATTTCTGTTTTTCCTGAACGGTTGTTCGACTGGTCTGGCCAGGCCAGTAGTCTCAACTCTCCGCTCAATGGGGACGGGATGTCGAAAGAATAGAAATTATGCAGTAAATCCGAGGAGATAATAGACTTACCTTTGGATGTGCTCTACGGGGAAATGCAACTTTCGGGTCAATCTGGAACGAGGCAGAAAGAAAGAGATAGGGATTACTATTATTAATACCGAATATTTTTTCTGCTCTGCTCGCTATTCTTTTGTAAAAAGTTTCAATTATTGGAAAGTCTTTGTGCAAATATTGGGATAAAAAGTATGGGGTTTTGTTATCAAATTCGAACGCCGTGCGAATATCTTACGTTTGGCAAAATCGAATGGGCCGATGACGACGGCGGCGGTGACGAGGGGGAAGGGATGCATAACGGAGCAGTTTTGTTGCTAAATTGAATAAAAGTATCAGATGTGATTCGGGCTGGAACTTGTGCTGATCCAATTTCAGTTCAAATCATCTGTCTCTTTGGCATTTTTTGGTTCCAGTTTATCTGGTTATTCGCTGCCACCCTTTTCTTTCTTTTCTTCTTCCTCATCGTCCTCCTCCTCATCCTTGTTATTAATTTGAACAATAAAAACAGCTCGCACCCCGCATGTGACCGTATCCAGGATCGAGAAGGCAAAGACTTACAATTTAAGCAAAATTGAATAACTTTGGAGCGAAGAATTTAAATTATTTTCCAATTCGGAAAAGTTGGCGCCATTGTTCGGTGTCTGATTGGAGTCAGGTGGAAATGAAATTTTTGGTATTATCTGGGCTGGTCGCCTCCAATATTATGGCAGGATGTCATAAGATCATTGGAGAATTCAATATTCCTGCATTGTCTCTTATTTTTCTGGCACTGTCCCGATAAAGGGTAATAGTTAAAAAAAAAATTTAAATAGACTTTTCAATTTTACTATTAAACTTTTTCTAATAAAATTCTCTTTAAAAGCGCTTTTATTCAAGTAAATAATTTTTTCATAAAATATTCCATGCGATTGAATAAACCTAGAGCAAGGCTCGAGTTGAAATCTCCGCGTTTAGTATCGGTGAAAATTTAATAAAAGTTGGTAAACAAATTCAATGTAAAGGGAGGGTTGTTGGAGACTTGTATTTTGTCTGTAATTATTTAGAGAGCTCAGATCTCTTTGACTGAAGTTGCACACTTGATGGTGCAATGCTGGTGTCTTTCCTTTCTCTGGGCATCTCACTTGTGATGCGATTTTGTGTGATTAAAATGGACGACTTGATGTTGTTCAGGGTGCAAAAACAACAGGGAGATCAGTGGCGGAGCTCCATTAAAATGTCGATGGCGACAGCAGAATTCGCGTTCGCGCTTGACGAAATAGGGGGAGAGAAATGTTTAAGGTAATTGATTGTGATTGAAGCCATTAGAACACCTAGAGAGCTTTTCCTAATTTACCGGCACTTTAGCTGACACCAGCCTCTCGTTTTTCCTCGATTCCTCCTCCTCATCGCTCCCTCTCTTTTATGTTTTATGAAAATCCCTAAAAATACGAATGTCAGTCGATGTGAATTGGGCGCGCGTTATTGTGCTTGTCTATAATGGGAATCATGGAGCTGCTCCACCATCATCCTTCGTTCGCCCTGTGCTATGTTCAATTTTTAATCTGTCATTTTTTCTAATACCCTCATCCTCTTTGTATCATCATCATCTGATTCCGACCAACCATCCAACCAACCAAACGCCATCAGAGACGAAACTGGTGCTGCTGGTGGTGCAGATTCTTCTTCTGTGAAATCTTGTGACACATTTTAAGACAAACAATTTTCCTCCTCCTGATGGAGATGACATATTGTCGAGCGGGAGAGCGAGATGGAGAGAGTGAAAAATATGGAATTGTCGCTTTTTCTTCGAGCGTTATTAATTTAATTTATTTATGTGTGTCAAAAACTTTCAATCTCAAAACGGTCCAACGACAAGCACAAAAAAATCGTGAAAGTTCTCATCTCAGCCAAATTCACTTTGCCAAAAATCCGGATGTATGTTAATATGGAGACAAGGAGACAAGGGTGAATCGGTCATTAAACGGCCAATAAATCACAGGGCTAAAACGGATGACGATTCAACGTCAGGACCACCCTTCTCTTCTTTTCTTCCCCGGGAAGAAGCATTTCTCTGGTGATAATGGGGTGATATCTTTGAGATGGCGCTTCCAATAAGGAATTTATCTTTTGCCGAGACTTCGACGACGGTTGGAATTGAATATGTGCGTTTATTTTTGGGTCTCGGGCTCTTTCACCACACTTGGCGAGAAATGCTTATATTTTTCGCATACACCCTTGTCAAGCGTTCACGTTTTTTCCTCCGTTGTTCGTCTTCTATCTGGAGCGAACTCTCGGTTTTCAGCACTCCACTAAATCAGCATAGCCCACGTTTGATATATACGCTTCTCCTCTCTATCCCACTCCATCTGTGCATTTCATTGAATGCTTTTCAGCGTTCGACGAGATTCCTTCACAGTTCCACAGGCAAATAGAAATATAAAAAATTACCATTTTTTCTTCATTCTGATTCGCATTTTTATTTCGCCAGTGTGCTTATATGCGTCGACATCGTCGTCCCATTTGCCCACGAATCTCTCGCTCTCCTTTGTCCCGGATTGTTATTAATAGCCCCCGATACGATTTATGAATCGAGAAATACTTACTTTCATTTTCTCTGACCCACACCCCCTCTCCCCTCCGATCGAATCGAATAAAACACATTTGCTGTACGCAAAAGGCACTTGGCATCCAATTCCTATCATCATTACTATTTCAATGCTACACAATACTTGGGACATATTAACAAGTTATCGACACTCGTTTCGGCTAATTCCCGGCCCCATTTCGCCTTATTGGCGCACATAAATAAATTTCCTACCAGCCCAGCACTCTTCACTCCCTTGCTGCCCACCTCCCAACCCTCTCCTCGTCGTCGTCCTCGTCCCGAATTACATTCATTATGACATGAATATTTATTGGCAACGGCGGGCACGGCGATTAATAAATTTTAGCAATCAGGACACACAATAAGTTACAGCACAGTCAATATGGTCTGTTCACTTACCTTCTTGCCATCTAACTCGTGAGTACCTTGCGCTAATACTTTGTCTACACTATTTGGATCACCGAATGTTATAAATCCGAACCCCCTGCAAAAGAGACAGAGAACAGTTGTTGGGTATTTGTTAATAAATTGGCGAATATTGTCCATTTCCACAACTAGTAGTTTTTGGGATAAAGATTGAAAATTGGCAATTTATTGAAATTTATACGTACAAAGGGAATTAGGTCCTATATATTGAACCTTACTTTATCAATTATTTAAACGCTTTATACAGAAGTTATTCTTTGATTTCGTACTAATTTCCTTTTTCCAGATTTTGAAAAAAAGTCTTCAAATATTTCTTAATATACAAAGATTCTTTTGAATAAAAAAAATGTTTTAATCTTTTGAAACTTGTCTGTATTATTATTCAAAGGAAAAAGTTAATTTGAAACTTGAAACCTAGTTGCAAAAATGGACTGATCTTAAGAATAATCACACAATAGTCATTCTAACAAAGATACATACACATACTAACAGAAAAAGAACATAATAAATGAAGGTTCTAGTTTTTAAAACAAGCAGTTAAAAAAAAAGGTTTTCCATTTATTTCGTTCTTGAATTAAAAACTAAATTCTAAAAAATAATGATAAAAAATAAATAAGATGAAATGAAAGGTAAAATTTAGATAACCCAAAAGTGCTAAGGACTACAATCTATAAAAATTGACTAAAGTGAACAACTAGGTACTAAATCTTGAGCGCTCAAACGAAAAAGTCGCGTTTTTACAAATTGTTATCAGTGGTTGGTCGAAATCGGAAATAAAAAGAAGCGAAATGAACCGAAAAAAGGAATAAGAATCCAATTTAGAAATGATCAGTTTTGTTGTATTTGATTTAGGGACACCTACCTGGACACAAACTGAGGTGTTGAGGAGTCTGCCAATCCCGATATGTAGCCGTCGTTCGGGCTGAAAGAGAAGAGACTCTTCAATCCTTCGGCCCAGTTTCGAGGCGACAATTTTGTTCTGCTTTAGTTTGCAATTTTTCAGCAAAATTTTGAATACAATTTTTAAAAAAACTCAAAGAAAGAAATTTCGATAATTCGGGGTTTATTTTCTAAATGGCTATTAAACTCTCTTCTACGGACTAATTATTTAAAGGTCCATATTTCTAGAGTGGTCAGAGTTTTGTGTTCAAACTAAGTAACTAAGCAAACTACAGTGACAGCCCCTTTCATCGGCCTACATCATTCAATTCGAGCATTTATTCAGTCAGTCAGCCATTCATCCCTCCATTTATTCATCGAATCAGACAACTCGCCATCCATCCATCCATCTATCCATCTACCTCTAGTTACTGGCAATTTAATAAAGCATTGGTACTTCATGCACAAAGAGAAAGAGTGAGAGGACGAAGACCAGCTCACAGTGGGAGAAGCATCGCCGCCGCCACCGACGACGAGTTCAGAGCCAGTCAAACACTTTTAAATATCCCTTCATCATCAATCACTCTAATGTAAATTAATATGAATTTAATTGAAATTTATTAGTTTTCGCTTCGAATTTGTCAAAAAGTGTGTCACCTTAAAAGTTCATTACACAAAGTGGTAGCGGCAAGTCGAGTGAAGGCTGGCGGAAGAGGAACGAATCCAACCGCCGGCCTGACGTTCATAATTAATGGTGACATAAGAAATTATGGCAATCGATAAATACATTTTTCTGTATTAATTGCTCGTAAAATGTAGCCCCCTCCCTCATTGTCCTTAGGATAATGTTCAGTTGTACTTCGACAATAACGATTCAAGGTAATTTCAATATCGTGTCGATGATAGATCGGATATGGAAATATCTAGATTTTTTTTATTTAATTAAATTTTACCTGACACAAAGACATTGTTCCTTAAACAAGGGTGTACAAGTTCATAAAAATCAAATAGGGTACTTTACAGCCACATTAATCATATTTAACATATTTATCATATATAACAAGTTTAAAAAATGAGTATTGAAATTTGAATTTATAGAATTAAATTTTGCACAATGAAAACATTGTTATCACTGTAACTGTCAAGTACGAAATGTGAATATAGCAACTCTTTGTAAAACTAAAATTGATTTGAAAGGAAAACATCATTTTAAGCTTTACTATAGTTGAGATAACGATATAGATTATATTGATTAAATTATAGAGTTTTGTGTAGCACATATAAGGTTTTTAGAGTCCTAGTGCCTATTAACGCTAAATTTTTTACACACAGAGCTTTCAGTGTAGTTAATATTTGTTTACTACATAATTAAAATAATTATGGAATGAAAACAGTCAATCACATTATATATTACTTGAAAAGTATTTTTATACAATTTTGTATAGTAATAGTGTCATTATAGTAGTCAACGCTTACTCTACAATGTGTTCTTTTATATTGATCTGTTGAATAATATATTATTTATTACTAACACAAAGAAATTTGTATAACTATTCTTTATTATTCAACCGCAAAATTTTGTACTATTCTTAGTAGCCTTAGAATGAATACCTATTTTGACATTTTTCATGTCTCTATAGTAAGGTAGGCCATGATTTATTAATCAATTTAAATTTGTTGACATTAAATGACAAAAACTAAAGTTCTCCTTAAATGTTGATTATGGCTTTTAAATGTGGTTTAAATGATGAGAGCTATCACAGGCATCAGTGATACAGTGCATGGTGCAAGGTTGTCTTGATATTTTGAAAAACTGAGACCAAAAGTTCTATTCCCTTGACAACTTCCTCCTTTAATTGTATGTGTTAAGACCTTAATTTAGTGCTGGGTTGTCTTCTTATTCTTTACTTCATATTTCGCNTGGGTGCTATCACAGGCATCAGTGATACAGTGCATGGTGCAAGGTTG
>JXOV01026515.1:0-35957 GCA_001014945.1 Clogmia albipunctata
CATATTTTGCATTTCTCTCGCACCTGAAAACACATTTCCCCGTTTCATAACGTTTTGATTTTAAAATTTGAATTGGCGTTAATATACAACAATAAAAATACGAACTTTCAAAAAATTTACGGTTAATTAGTTTTACAAAAACAAGGAGGAGTATTATAATAACATAACACACAAGTTAAATAATTTTCGACGCGCCGCCGGTTAACTTTCGCGGAGATCGACACAAAAAAAATAATAAATTTTAAACAGATATTTTCATCATCATCATCTTCTATATATTCATTCATTAACATTTGAAACTTCCTCAAAGCGGAACCACACTTGCTCAATATCGAAGGATGATATAGTGATTTTGAAAAGGACTACATTTCAATTGAGTCATCACAGTGATAATAAGAAAAAAATAAATATTGAATATTTCTGAAGAACGGGGACTTTAAATTTTTCGCAAAATTTGCCCATGTATTGTGACCAAGTGATAACGTGTTGATTATCAGTAGTGCGGAATATAAGTTTTTTATATACACAGTGGTGGTGAAGTGTGCGAACTCAGACGATCAGCTGTTTGATCGAAAAATTAGACTCTGGGTGTTTCTTGCTGCCCAAAAGATCGCTCGCTGCGTAGTTGATCGCACACTGATCGTCATCGCAAAATTTAATTATATATAGAAGAACGATCCGGGAACGACGACAAAGTGTGCGAATGTATTTCAATTAGCCGAATTAAATGTGCATAATAATTTTCGGATAGTATAATCGCTGATAAGAAAAGTTCGGGTTTGCTGAATTTTTTTACTTGAATCGAGTGATCAGTCAAAATGGACTTGCTTTGCCACGAACCCTCTTTGGCGAATTCGGGAGAAAGTGACCTTTTTCACGGTGATACTACCTATTTGTCGTCCTCGCAGCTCTCATCTTCACCATCGTATTCGTCGTCGTCCTCCAGCGGGATTGGATCAATTTCCTCGCAGTCGCAGTCACCACCGCCCCAATTTTCTTCACTGCTGTCCTCCTCATCAACTTCCTCCACCATATTCTCTTCCGTAAATGCCACATCCTCATCGAATACAGTATCCCCTGTATCGACAACGTCATCCTCTGCTGTGCACAATACCACAAAAAACGTCTATTACGCAAATAATTATGGCAATTATCATCAAAACCATCATCAAATCCCTTATCACCACCAGCACATTCCCAACAGCCGCACTACGGCACTGGCCCGGGAACGGAGTGGATCTTTGCAACAGTACTACAGCCCCACAATGCGAAAAGCGGAAAGAGATCCTATTTTCCTTGACGAAAGGTGCCTTATTAATTTATTCCAGTTAGAAAAACAGTTCATCTCCGATGAGGATCAGAAAGATAACTATGGAATGAAAGGGGATATTACACTTCAAATGAGGAAGATCGTCGCCAGTTGGATGATGGAGGTGAGTCCCTGTTCAATCCTTTTTTATAAATCGTTTTTTCTAACGACGTACGTCGTCTCCATTAAAGGAGATTTAAAAACGGCATTATGTCATCTGCAATTTGGTACCCAGTAAAAGATCGCAATTCTAAAAAGAATGGAGAATATTCGATGGGAGGTCAATAATCTTTGTGTATAGTTTTCTGAGATGAAAAAAACACAAAATTTAAATGTCTTACGACCATTTAAAAGGCTAATTGTTAATGTGTTTGTGTAAGTGTGGGTTTTGTGTGCATTTTTTCGGTATCGCGAAAAGTACGTTTAAATGCCTCCTCTTCGCGTTTTCGCTTGTGTGTTCGTTTAAACTTTACAATGTTTGGCGAATATTTGGGTAGAACTCTGTCTCGCCCACCCACAAACAGCCAGTTCAAGATCAGAGCTCATAGAGTCGAGAGGAAATAGATTATTCGTTGGTGGTGTTGGATACAGCGTAAGAGTAAAAGTGATCTTAAAGAGAAATGGAATTAAAATGAGGTCAAATTTGTGGTGTCTAGCTTAGAAATGTAAAAATAGATGCAAATTTTCACTTTCATTTCCCCGTGTGCCCGTAAAGAACGAAAAATTCGCCACGCACCATCTTTAATAATCATGATACCCCTCAACCGGCATCCGAAATTAATCATTTTAAATTTTAATCGAAATTCTGCTTAATTCAATGATGATAATAGCTTTGTTTAAATGTAAAATGAAAATAATTAATCTAGACTAAATATGATCGAAATAAAATAATCAAATGCTTGATTATGCACAATGCCGATTTGAAGAAGAATTAGGTATTATTTTTTGCACTGTTGGCACTCTCGGTGTGTTGTTTTCAACTTTTCCTCTCTGTGTATCAAATAATAACCAATTCACTCTTCCAATGATGATCGGGTCTTTTAATATTTAAATAGCCACATTTAAATATTTATGGAGTGTGTGTGAGAATGTGTGCCTGTTGAATCCAACACAGTTGCTTTGTGGAACTCACTGTTTCAGACAACACCTTGGTTGGTTAGGTAAATTTAAAGGGAAAGACACACGACGACCGACGACATGCTGGAATGGTCTGCAATCAAAATTATTTATAGACACAGAAAATTAATTCGCTTTAATGTGGTGAATTACTCTTAATATAATTTCCAGTCATTTGGCAAGACTCTGACGATCGCCGTTTGGTTTTGTCTTCATGTCCAATTTCATAGAGCGTTAAGAGCGCAGCAGTGAGTTCTTTAAATATAATGACTTTGAGGATTAGACAGCAATGCTAAAGTGTGTTGACCCGGGTCCAAGTTTTTCCTATCCTATCGTTCTTAGAATGATTCTTAAATTAGCGATTTTGCCACTACATTTTAATGGCGTTCGTTTTACCACATTCATCAATTTCCAACAAAATTAATTAACCGGTTACTGAAAAAGTGGCTCTTTAAACAGTTCTGTTGACCTCTGAAATTACGAATCATGAGGTACCTTTAAAAAGTTTAATTTGATGACTAATCGGTAAAATTTGATCCGTTCTTATGCCTTTGTTTACAACCGGTGACAAATATTGTTATTATTTTCTAAATTTAATGGATTATGCAATCAAAGTTCAATGCCCCTGCCTCTCTGGAGTGTAGTGTAGAACTCGCTCTTGGAAATGGCACCACAAACCGAAAACATTCAATAGAGAATGAACGAGTTTTTTTCGTCACCGCAAATTTCGGTACAGGAGAAAAAATACAACCAAAAAAAACATGAAAAGAGTATAATAATCAAAGCAAAAATTCAAAGATTCCGATCACTGATCAATCCATGGCAATAAATCTTTGTTTCATGCGGTGTTTGTTTATCGACAACGAGATCACATTAAATATTATCATGCGCACTAAATAATTTTCGGGAGATCGTGCCAAAATTCCATTCTCAGCAAAAAGAAAGTGTAGGGAGCCGATCTTGGTTAAGATCGTTTACATTCAATATAAATATATCACGAGTAATCGGACTTTAATCATAGTAAAGGAACTCAATCCAAATGGAATCGATTAATTCGATGTGCGATCGTACACAAACAGAAAACCGGAAATTGTTGCCATTTATTTTCCGTTCAATTTATTTCTGGACATCCTTTATTTAAATTTATCAACTACAATTCGTTTTAGTCATCTTCTGTCCTGACAAATCAAATTGAATTGCGAATTTAATACCACACAAACTGTACTAAATTTAAGTTGAATTTGGCAAGCATTTTATTATTCTTTGCGAGACTGTGTTGGTGATCAGCTGAAAGAAAATTAGCATCTTGACCGTCATCATCCGTCGCCTTTTAATTCTCTACGTCGTCTGGTTTTGAAATAAATGTGTTTCTATTTTCCTCATCGCGATCACCGTCGGACAGTCTGTTTCAATTTATTCATGAAACACCGGCAAGCCGGTACCAAACCAATAATAATAGTATCGAATGTGCGATCCAAGATCAACCAGAAGGTAGAGTAGAGATCTTTGAAATTCAAATGGTCACGTTTAGATCGCCGCTTTGCTAATACACAACACTCCACATATATTATTTGCCATTGTGAAGTAACTTTAGAGGAGCTTAGAATCGGTAACAAAAGGGAAGCCAATGACTGAAGATGATGACGAGCTGTTGCGCGAGGAGCTTCTTCGCTCTAATTGAATTGTAAATTCGCAAATGACTTTGTATTGACAGCTAGATCATGGGTGAGTCGTGAGGCGTTTTTGGATGATGGCGATACTGGTATTTGCTGTAGATAAACGTGTGATCGTTATTTTAAACCATAATTGAGGTTTAGATTCCAATACATTCGGTCTTTTTTTTTATTAATTGACCATCTGTCTCTTTGTCACACTTAACGATCAAACGACGATCGCATTTCCGATTGTTTAAACACTAATTACTGCACTTTGTCGTTTTATAGGCTGTACGTGCAACGAACTCTAACTTTGTTATTTATTTTTCAACTTGATAATTTTGTCAAGTATAGGAATGCTTCAATACGGGCTTACACAAGGTGATGTCCTACCCGTTATGCATGAAATAATCAGCTTCAATAATATTGTGGTGGTAAAGGGGAGGGTTGAACTCTTCTTACCCTAACGTTTTCCCCGTTACAATGGTTTTGTAAAATTATTAAAGGGAAAATGAGGGGGATCTGTAGGAAATGCGTCTCAAAATTGGAAAGAAACATCTTAATTTTTTATTATGAATGAGGTGATATTTTAGTTAAGTGATTAGAGTACTTTCTCTGAAGTAGTCGCTTAGCACCCCCTTTTTATGAAGTTTAAACTCTTTTCTCCATAGATCTGTTTTGTGAGAACTTTTTGAGATGTGGCCAAAGTTAACGAATTTCTTTATGAACAGAAAATTTAAAGGGTTATTAACACACTTAAAATTCTCGCACATATACTCTGACTTTTATTTATGCGTCTCGCAATAAATTGCCAGAATTTAAAAATCTTATTTTTAGTTGAATTACACATGTGTAGCAAAAAAGCTGAAAATTGCGTCAGTGTCAGACTTTATTCTGTAGAGACTTATGGTATGGAGTTTGAAAGTAGAAGTGAGGGTATTTGATCAGGGGTCATTTAAATGGAATATAAAACATTATGCAGGGGTCTGAAAAAGGAGAAAATAACAACGCGGAGAGGTTATTAAATGGCGAAATTTAGTTGGCTGATTATTCCCATGCCCTCTATGTGAGGCTCGTTGCCTACACTCAAAAATGCCGTACTTTCAGAGTATTTGTTACTGTTTATACAGAGCCTAAGTTTTTTCACCTCGCGTTCGCAATTTGCGAAAAAGTTAAAATTTTATGTCCACATATAAATTTAAATGTATTTCGGGGGCATTGTTTGTTGGTGTATGGTGCCGACCTTGAAGTCGTTCATCATGGAGCTATTACACAACGTATAGAACAAAGTAAAGGTAGTAGAAAAACAATAAACTGTGGACTTTAAAGACCTCTATTTAGCTGTGAAAAGAGGAAAAAAATCAATTGGCAAATTGGCCTTATAAAAGTGCCACATCTATTTATAAAGACATTAAAGGGAGGTTATTAAAGACCCTTTAACCGTCTGCAATTGAAGTTCCAGTCCAATAGACTGAACAAAGCCAATTTAATTCCAGGTGCTGCCAAAATTTAAAGAACAGTCCGCGACTCTTTTTAGTAATTCATCATAGTTGTTCTATTGACATTTTTTGCTGGTTTTCCATAGAATAGTTAGGGCAGCTGGTTTTGGCTAAGTGTATATGTTGCTACATGCCATCAGTTCTTTTCCCTTTACTTTTACCCTCGAACAGCACTCCAGTAATTGACGGTGGTGCGACAATTCTAATCTAATCAAATTGAGGTCTCTTGTTAAATATCAAAAACTTTCGACTATCGACAAATGTATTTAGGCTATATTTTTTCGTCAAGATTGTAATGATGTGGTGAATTATAGGCACGGCTCGTGTCATAAATTGATATAATGAAACTTATAAAAAATAGAGATTTGGATTTCCCTGTGAGAACTTAACCCATTAGAAGCGCAATGTGGTTATCTAGTCACTTCAATTATAACTCACTTGAATGGTACTTGTATTAAGAACAATCTTAAACGCTGTTTTGTATGTTTATTTGAGTCTAATGGAATGTCAGGAAGGATAAGTCCTTTTATTATAACTAAATTAAATAATCTTAATTAAAGAATTCACAATTCATCTAAAAACGAATAAATTTTCTTGCTAATAAAATCACAAAGATCGTTTTGGTGGCCGTGACGTTTGCTTCGTCGAGCAGTAAGACCTTTAAATTGCGGCCAGACACTATTCAGTGTCTGTCCTCTTTTTTTATTGTTTAGGTTTTATTGCACACCTCGATTGGCAATGTCAAAATTCGCGTACGCATAAATAATTACTAATTTGATTCAGGTTTTTTTCGGCTGTATTTGGACGTGAATCGTTTTTGCAGACGCCTTTTATAGTTGTTGCTGTTACGCACTTAGTTTTGTTTCACTGTGCGAATTTTTTTACCGATTTCTTTGTGATGCTTTATTCAAACGGGGCAGGAAGGTAGTGGTTTCACTTATACGACGAATGTATGTGTACTTGAACAGTCTAGACATATTAGGTAACCTTAATATAGATTTGTTCGCCAATAAATTGAGTAAATCTGCAAATACGAAAAGAAAAAAAATCGAAGAGTCGCACCATTTAGATTATGTGTAAATCGGCAGAGGCCTATTATTTAAAAGTAGAAGTAGTTTTTACTTGTGTTAATAGCCGAGCCTAATGTTTGAAATTAAATAAAAGGCGAAAAATTGCTATCGTGGAGGGTCGTTTTTTGTCCGCCAATTGGACAGACACTTAAATATGTTTCGTAACAATTTAATTTTTTTCGTCTCTCTGTGTGACACCATAATAAAGATTGTTAAATAGATGGATGTTGAAGATCCGTCTTTAAAGAGGCCTAAACGTTGTTTCAATGAATATTTAATTGACTATTTGAGGAAAGTACAGACGAGATCATTTTTAGCATTTTATACATATGTATGATTCTCTCTTCCCTTTTTTTTATAAATTAACATTTTGCTGTTTTAATTATATGAGCCATTTTATTGTAACAGAAGATTGATCCGATAAAATTGCTACAGCTCTTACAAAGACCACGTTAAACACGATAATTTACAGGTGACAATAAATTTGATAATTTTGAGTGACTAAAATGTGATCGTGGCGAATGGTTTGTGGAAGACAAATACAGGAAAAAAGAAGAAGCAGCTTAAGATTCCGAACAGAAAAACCATTATATTACTTTCAACGAAGTTTTATGGTGACTTATCCGTACATATGTTTTCGTACATACTTTTATTGAAAGTAAATCATTGACCTCTTTTATGTATGATTTTATGTTCTCTAATGAAAAAGCTTTTTTTTCAATGAACGTGGTCGGTGATCGCAATCGTTCATTCATGATTTGAATGTTGGGACTTGGAGTGGGGGACGAGGAGAGGCATGATGAACAAACAAATCCGTTGATAAAGGGAAATTTGTGTTATCAGTTTTTAGAGGTTTTCGTTCCGATTTCCGTTTTGTGTTTGATTCTTCCTTACTTCAATTCACCAATTGCGAATATAAAGGGCATTGCTGTCTAATATATTTGCATAAATGGCTCCAATTGGAATGAATTAGGAATTTGGAAGATTGATGGGCGCCAAGCCAGAGAGAGCTACAGAAGAGTGAAGGTCGCTAAAGCAATTAATTCCTAGAAATTCTCATGAACGGGTGGGAGATGATCACATCTTAGAGTTGTCGTTAAGAGGGAGTTTAGGAGAAAAAAGACGTTTAAGTATGTCGAGAATTCCTAACATTTATTGACATTAATAACATGGGACCTCGGAAATTGGTTATTTATTCTATTTTGAATTTTTAAATTAATATTTGGGATCATTTTTATGACCAACAAAAATGACACAAAGTTTCCATTCGGACTATATGGTAATTCGTTGTTTTCGCACACCATAACTCGTCCGAGAGCACGTTGTGTAAAAAATCGAATTCTCGAGAATGGCAGCTCTTTTAATAGCTTTCTTGTGGTCAATGGAGAAGTCTGGAATGCGGGGTGATTTCTCTACAGTCTTCCAGTTTTGATTTACGTCCTACCTCATCTAATCGAACGGGCATTCTACATTTCTTGTGGCAAAAAACTATGCAGAAAAAACTGGTACTGATTTGAGAGCGGGAGACGCTAATTTTTTTTAGCATTTATGGAGCTCTCCTTCAGCTGAGACGGTGGTCCGTTCCGCGCAACGCTGATGACGGTTTCTTTGAAGCCATTTAGCTTATTTATTAGGAGCCATATTAAATCATTTGTTTATTGGTCAATCAACCACTGGACAAAATGATCAGCCTTGTAGTTAAATTTCAAACTCTCCTTGAAGAAAAAATGTTACTAATTGAATATTTTTTGGCTTTTTTGCAGTTGTGTGAAGGACGATCGTGCCAAGAGGAAGTGTGTCTTTTAGCCCTTAACTACATGGATCGATTTCTGGCTCGGTCCGTGGTCATGAAGAATCACCTTCAACTGTTAGCCGCGGCCTGTCTACTTTTAGCATCCAAATTGAGGGAGCCCAGCTGTCGTTGCCTTAACGCGGACACCCTCGTCTACTTTACTGATAATAGTATTAAAAAATTAGAATTAATCGTAAGTACCAATTTCAATTCTCATTTTTATTTAAATAAAAACAGTTTAAAAAACGTTTTAAAAAAGGGAAATTTCATCAGAATTTTAAAATTATTTTTCAGTTTAGTATTTGCCATATTATATACTATACATAATATATATTTATATATCAGTTTTTAAAATAATAATCCCAATATTTGCAGTTAATTTGATTAAAAACTATTCAGGACATGTCGTAATTAGATAGAAATTTATGGCAAAAAAGAAAACCTTTAAATGGGCGAAATGAGGGACGTCGGTGGTCCAATTACAGTAAATTATTATGTGGGAACCTTTATCGGAGAAATGGCTCAATTGGAAAAAGGATCACCCCTATTCCATTCCCTTACCCGATCGATCATTTGCTTTTGCGACGGAGACTGGCACTGCTTTAAATGAAGACATTACGATATTGTTTGTGTCTTTGACAGGGAATTGCTATTTTCTAGTAATTGAAAACAGCAATTATTGTAGGATCCAGAGATATGGGATTTATAGCCCTGTTTATTTTGACTCTATCCCATCGATCAAGCCGTTCCACGATCAAGTAGTTGATGATGGGTGAAAGTGGTTTCTTTTGTCTTTTATTACTATTTTGTAGGGAAGTCAAATGTTATAATAAACAAGACAGAGCAAATTAGAGCAGTGATTTGTTTGGGTCAAACCGTGGGAGTTGAAGGACTTCTGCTTTCTCTCCCATTTCACTGTCAAGTACAGGCAAATTGATGGTTGTCAGAAGGTTTTGCATAACATTATGGGGCGATTATATTAACTAAGTCAAGCAGAGCGCCTACCACTTGAATGTGAAAAGGATATGGACAGCAGGAGCCTAAAATAGGGAGTTTCTTCAAAGAAAGTTCTCAAGGGCTACTAGCAATGATGTAATGTCTCAAATTAACAAAACAGGGCTCTGTCGGGTATCGTCGATTGAAAGACGACCCGTAAAAGGGATGGAAAATTTGGTATTGTCTTTAAATTACTGTGGTATTTGCGCCATTTCATTGTCACTTATTGTGTCGCCTGCCTCATCTTTGAAACACACACCACACCGAGGATGATTTGTATCTTATTCTGTGTAAGAGGATTTCGTAAACTGTCCATTTAGCCGGTGGAATAGTTTCCAGAAGAGCGCCTAAAATCCTATGATGTTTTCTCTTCTTTATCTATGACTGGGATAAAATTGTTCTAGGAAATTGGGACCATTTCCTTTTGTAAAAGTGCAATACGGCCACAAAGTGTATTGCTTGCACATTTTGGGATGCAACTCTAGAGAGACGGAGGAATATGGATAGCGAACACAAAATGTAAGGGTCGAATAACCTCTCACTACTCGATCCTTCTATTGTATATATTGTCTGCAATTGTTTTGTCTCTTTATTATTATTTTTACTGTGAGATGAGAAAGTAGACGCCGAAGGGAAGGGAATTTGGTCTTATGCATTTTCACATGGTGAGGCCTGGAATGAAATCTAAATAAAACCGGTCAGTTTTATGTGTGCAATTCTCACACATATTAGAGAGTCCCTGAACTGGAGAATTACACACAAATTGCGGTGTGAACTTTAGGAAGATCAAGACAAATTGATTTTATTTCCGTAGGATTAGTCACAGGTGAAAATGGTAGCTCTGGTTCGTTAGGTCCAGCAGGCGGATAGTTTTTAATTCCGTCATTTCATTCTTTTCATCTTAAGCGTTAATGATCCTCATAGGAAAAAGTTAATTTTAAAATAATCCAAATTGGCACAGTTCACGGGTTGTGGCCAATCCAATTAGTCATTTGATAAAAATAGAAAATATAAAAGGCCTGCAAAAAGTGGGAAAAGGTTATCGGTTCTTCCGGGTCAAATATAGTCAAATTTTAGTCGTGTTTAGGAAAATTTTGTAAATTCCTTTGATCTTCCTTGTCTTTTAAATTTACCTGTATCAAGTACTACATTCAATATTTTAGACTCTAAAGGCGATCATTTCGTGTTTTGATCGATTCTCAAATTATTATAATGGGTGTATATTGAGTTCACATGCACACAAAGACGATCACATCACATCTCGATTATTTATTTTCGTTGAGGACTGACGATAATAATTGCACATTAATTTATACTCTCTGTGCAACAAAGTTGCAAAATTACAAAGCACACATATTGGTCCATTGGTTTTAAACTCATTTACTTACATATGAATGCTTGTTTATCAAACAAAATGTTTTCTGTTTTATTTACTTTGTTATTTTGGAACCATTTACGTATACATACATGTGTGATTTTAATTTTTCCAGTAAATGGGAGTTTTGATACAATATTGCGAATATCTCAATAATTAAGTGGTTTTTAGTGACCTAACTCAATCATAATGGGATAAAAATCAGATGAAATACTATTCATCATTTTTTGTAAATTTAAACCATATATAAATATTTCGCAGAATATTATCACGAACGGAAATTCATTGGCAAAGTCTGTATTTATTTAGTAATAAAGTGCTTTTGATTACGAAGAATGTTAAATAAAGACTTTGTAAGCGGAATAAGTGGAAGTTCTTGATCCATTCACGGAATATGGATGTTTTGCGATTTTGTTTCCCCAACAAACTCACTTCTTACAATCTATTGGCGATTGCTTGCATCATCAGGCGCGAGAAGAGTCTGGAGCCGGCCGGCCGGCAAATAACACAGATCAAAAGTCATCAGCTGATTTGTATTTTGAATTAGTCTCTGTGAATGAATCTTTTTTGTTGCTGGTTTGCGTTTTGTTGTGCTTGATAATAATGAATGAATGATGTGTCCGAAATTGCTGTTGTTGCAGATCTGTACTATTTTTATGGATTTAAAAGCCAATCTAGGTGTGCTGGGGCTGGGCAAAAGAGTAACCAGAGAAAATGAAAGGGAAATTCGATAACGCTGGAAGACGTATTTCATGTTTTTTTTTATTTGTTAACATTCCTTCCTCCTTGGCGGCGAAGAAGAAGATGGGGAGCAAAGAATGTGCAAAAAATCTGCATGTGCGGCCAAGATCATTTGGTTTTTGTTTTGGAAATTCCTGGAACTTGATCTTTTGGTCATTTCTGGTAAATGCTTCGTTGTGTGTTAAACACATTAAACAAGGAGGAGGTGGATGAGGGGTAAGAAGGAGAGGCCGAGAGAGTAATGAGGAATTCTTGAATGGTTGTTGGTGTGCAGAATTACAATCCAGTCAACTGGACCTCTGGCTCTGCAGAAAATGGGATGAAAGGAGAATGGGCCATTGTGGCTAAAGAATCGGATTTTGCACTCAAAGGGGAATGGTTAAAAATACGCCAGCAAAAGGAATTCTTTTTCCCATCGCTTTAATTCAAATATGCTGTTATTGATAAAGAAAAAGAAGGTACAAAAACGACTCGTGTGCGCGTCTCAGTGGTGGCGTTTCGCGGCTGATGGCTGATAAAAGGGGGCGAAATTCTCCCTGGAGCAAAAAAAATGGAACACGTTCCATGCCAGAGCGGGGTCTGAGATTTGGCACTATGAGACAGAGATGAGGAGAAGGGAAATCCGGAGAGCAAGCATGTTTTAAGAAAGCTATTTGGTAATTCAAGTCAGTCGATTATACGATTATCATTATTGCTGATTGGGGGGCTCAAATTGTTTGGTCTGGTTTTAAGGTTTTCTTCTTAGCTTCTTAGCGTTCAAGTTTTATTGAATGAGTGGAGTGCTGTAGACTCGGTCTCTGGAGCTGATTAATAAATTGTCAATGAAATCTACCAATTAGTTAAAATTTATAACTCTACCCATTGGACTAGACTAGCCTAATGTGTTTTTTGTTCGGATTTTGGGGGACGATTTCTGAATGTTGTCCTTGGGAAATCGGTTCAAAATTTGTGTGTGCAAATTATATGAAAATGGCTGTCAATTATGTAAGCTGGAGGCAGTTGACCGAATGACCTGCCCCAAACACACAAATATCAAAACAAAAGCCGAATTAAAGAGGCTTCCCCGTCCGTCCTGAAAGGTGTATAATAAAAAAAGAGAAGATCTGCAAAACTGGAAAAATAACTCGGCATCAAGTTTAATTCAGCGCTTATCGCACCAATTTATCACGAGTCGTCCTTCCGCCGTGCCGATCCGTCCCCCTCTCTTTTGTGTGGATCTCTGTTCCGAGCCTGGGAATATTAATTTCGTCAAAATAAAATTACCTAACACATATGATCTGCTCTCCAGCGACGAATGGAGCAGCGCGATTCGCAAAACAAAAAGATTTTGTACGTTTCGGTTGCAGCCAAACTTGATTGGTCTTTCTCGCAGTCTCTTGTGGTTTTGTTTCGGCCCCCCTCTAGATATAACATACCGTGTCAGGCTTTTTGGGTAGTATGCTTTAAACTCACACTCTTTCATTTTGTAAATGAGCCGCGAAAACGTGATTTTATTATAAGTAAATCTGAATATCGTTTGCCCAAATAATAATAGGTTTATTGTCGGATCTGAGGATTGCCTTCTAGTTGCCGCACTCTGGCAAATCATGTGCTGTCAGTGTAACCGTTAATTAAGAAAGAGTAGGTGGTGCTAAAAGATTGCGAAAATATTGACCTTCTCGTGGGGTTTTGTGGATTTTTGTAATTGGTCCACCAAAATCAGATTAATTTTTCACAAATTTTAACCGAGCCTTTCTAGAGAATTGAATCCGCAAAAAGGTATATTGGACTATTTTTAAGGCTGAACAGAAGAAGAAAAAAACAATCTAACGATACTCCATTTATCATTTCTCCCCGGTTTCGAAATATTTTACCTGCGATCTAATTTTGAAACATATTTTGTTGATCAAATAGAGAGAACTAATAAAAAGAAATTTCCGTTTCATTATAAAGCATTTATCCAGGAACCAACTTCCCTTCCACCTTCTTTCCTCACCTTAGGAAAATGATAACAAACGAGGGAGATCCCTCTTTCACAAGATCTTTTCAAGGGGATTAATAATAGCGAATTAACACGTTCCGTTTCCTAGGGAAATATTTTTCGGGGCTTTGTCAATATTTCACAGTACCAAGTACTATTAATGGGTCTAAGAGAGCTCTATGAAACTATTCACACGTGAACTAGGTTCCCAAAGCATATTTTGCTGGGAATGCATCGTATAATCATATCATATCAGTCACGTTATTTGGTTATTTCATGTTAAGGGGATCGTTCACTTTTATGCAAGCCAAGTCAACTCAGACATGATCAGAGCTGTGCATGTCAACGATGCATAGACGTGGTGCACTCTGTATATAACTGCCACTTTAAATGGGAATGATAGTGTGTAACGAGTCTTTTTAAATGCACTATTACACTAGGTTATTGTTAAAATTTATTGGTGTTTAGCATAGGTCTGGGTTTAATTGGGCAAAACCCATTTAGAAATTAGTGAAAGTGGAGAAATGATCGTATATGAGGGTGGTTATTGCAATTTAATTGAGAGATTGTCCCATTATTTGGGTCAATGAATATGGAATTTTTAGAATTTATCTCTCTGGTAATTCCTAATGAGTCCCGATTCTCATCAATTTCCCATCGTGACCACTCGTCGTCGGGTATTTCCTCTATTTATATATTGAAGCAAAAACAAAATGAATTTGTTGAATACGGAAATGGAAGATCAAATTTACGGTTGCACATCTCAATTTACTAACTGATATTTATAATTTATGCATTTGATGATGGTCAAAATTGTAGTGTTTTTTCTCTTTCCAAAACTAAGCAAACAGATCGGTCCACTTCCTTTGAATTGACACATCCTGGTGGCCTTTTCGAATCCTCTTGAGAAGGATTTTGAATTTCCCCAAATCTCTGACGGTTTTATCTTGAACGCAAAGTCAAATATTTGAAGACAGTTTTTCGACAATTGCGGTGAGATTTGAAAATGAAGTCCTCTATCTCTCGAGATCTATCTCCCATTCTTTTGAAAATTCCTTTTAAATCCGCCGGCTGATAAATATTGTAGTTCTTTTTGAGGAGAAACAAGAATCAGTCCTGCGAATATGCACGTATTTATTTGCTCATAAGTGTTTTCCAGAATGTTTATTTTGAATCCGATTTCTAGTGGGATTTTTTGTTGTTGTTCCTCTGCTGTGTATAGGTTTTTAAACTGCAAAGCATGATGATGGTTTTCGTTTTATGAATGAAAATAAATGTTTAAAGATCCACTCGACAAACCGACTTTTTGTTGGTATAGTGGTGTGGTCGATGAAGAATTTGTGTGGGTGTGGGAGAGTTCGAGTATAGTAGACATAAGAAGAAATAAAATTATAAAAATTGGCTGTAAAATATTGAGAGAGGGGGAAGAAATATTGAAGAATGGCTAAAGAATTTCCGATTTAACAATTCTTGTTTCTAGGAACTAAATCAAATAAACAACTCTGGTGTGTGAAGCAAATTCACAATTCCTCGTCGTGCAGTTTTTTTTAAAGACCAGTCACTTAGTTCTTGATAACACATTGCGAAATTGACGGGCGCCTCTCATATACTTTTTTAATGCAATTTCGATTGTGATTACACAGTTTTTATATACAATTCATCGTTTTGTGGTAAATATTTTTTCCTAGAATTAAGTGTCATTCAAAAATGAAATCATAGGTTTGTTTTCCATGTGAACTACACGAGCATAATATTTGCAATTTAAAATCGGCCTATTTTGCTCTGTCTCGCCGTTATGCGTCCTTGCTTAGAATACATGATTAAAGATTTGAGATTTCAGAAAAGCATTCAATGCTTTTTATGTGAATAGGTTATTTTGAATTTATTTACACAATTTGTATGGCCTTTAAAATCAATGTTTACTGAATATGGATTGATATTCTAATACTAGGAATGTGTCCAGATATTGAAGAGCAGCTGTTTTTTATTAGGTGTCAGTTATCTTAGATAGCATACAATTTTGGCTATTCGAGCGCCACATTTTTATTTATTGATAGCCTTCTCATTATTAAACTGTAAACCACTTCCTCATTCATGGTGATTGCTTTTTGATTAGTAACAGGAAGAAAGGAGTTTCCCCTAGGAGAGGAGGCCACTCTATTTTTGTACATGAATAGTGACGTTATCTTATCAGGAATTGGATTCTTGGGATTATAAAATAATGTACACTTTTCTTAGATATCAGAAACACGCTATATGAGAAAAAGAGAGGAATACGTTTGATCATATGGGTGGTATTTAAATGGCGCCAGTTATCGCACATTTATATGTTTTATTATATTGGGCCGAATGTGTGTTTATTCAGAGTGTGTCGACAAGCTGAATTATTTGCAACGAGTCGCTATTTATTCTAGGAGAGATCTGCACTGGTGCTATGTATATGATTAGCGAATTTATTTTAGGAAAATTTAAAGAGACGAGCGACGGCTCAGCTATTTCGCGAGTTCAGTGACGAAGAATTTAAATGTCCATACAGAACCGACGACGAGACAGTGGCAGAGTGGGAAGAAATGGCGTTTTGGGTTTTTAAATTTTGCAACTGTATTGAATTGCACAATAGACCCACGTGGGAATCAGTTTTCGGTTGAGTCAGATATTTTCGATTTCATTTTCACAACTCATGGCAATCAATCGCAAATTTGCTGCAAGTGTATGGAAAATTTGCTGCCTATTGTTTTGGCCAGCGACCAAATATCTAACTATTCTATCAGCATAGGTAAATATTAGAATTTCGAGGTTCATTCAACCGCTGTCTCATTATGTACTAGTGCCTATGTAAAGTAGCTATGACTTTACCATTGACATTGTATATTAGAACAACTATATTGACAGATGAATTTATTGAGCTTTTTTGTGTATGGTGTTTTGTGTTATTTTTAGCCAGTGATGGCAATTAGGGCAGTATGAAAAGTGTTGTATTATTCCGCGGCACCAATTTCATATTCGCTATCCTCGATTATCGGTAATTTGTCAATATATGTCAAGTGGCAGAGACAAAAAAGCGTGCTTCTTTTTCTATGACAAAAAACGCTCTGTGACCCATTTATGTTGCAAAAATGAATTATGTAACTCTGTTATCAATATTAGAATGTACTTATTCATTCGAAATGAAAATGAAATGACGATAGAAGTTGGTGAAATTAAATTGATAAATTGTATATTATTTGATATAAGTTACATAGCGATAATAAATTATAAAATGATCCAATTATTTGTCACTGAATAGTTTTATTATCTGTTGATTTTATGTACTCGCAATGAAGTTATCGCTCCAGTAATTATTATAATTCATATACATATGTACTTGGGAATTTCTCTTTGTCATACATAGAGCACAGTCGATTTAAAAACCGCTTGATAATAATGATAACTATATTTAAAGAGCCGAGTGCCCTTTAAAAAGGTGGGTCGCCGTCCGTCGGTAGCAGTTATCGGTCCGGAATCGGTAGTCAAATTGAAATTGGAGTGATCGCACAGCAGCAGAGGCTCTCTAAACTGGCGACGGAAGTCACACATGTAACAGCTGATCATATTTCAAACTTTTTTTCCTCTGTCGTGTCGGCGCGCATACAATGTTTGTCGAAATTGGCGACACGTCGAGGCGCAGTGGAAATTTTGCACATACAATGTCTGTTGCTAATTATAACAAAAACTGAAATTGTAATTTCTTCCCACTGTCGAGAAGATTATCCTGTGTAAACCGCAGAATCGCTTTGCCAATCTTCTTTTTGGTAAAAACTTCTTTTATCACAAATTTAAAACGGCAAAACTACTTTCCGGGCAGATATTGATAACAGAATCTTTGTAGAATGTAAGACCATGGGAGTTTCCAAAACATTTTAGATTAATATAAAAAATTAATGATAAAATGTTAAGTCAATTAAGAAACATTTGGAACTAATCTTAAGGAACGATTTTATTAATTGAGGATATTCTGGTAAGAAAACCATGAACCTGAAACAAAAAAAAATCAAATTTGGGGTGGTTTAGTCTCGACTGTTCAATTAGGATTTATCTAGCCCCCTTTCAAAATAGGATTACAATTAATGATTTCATTTCAACATTAAAAATTCTAATTACATTCATGTTGCTGATTAAAATTTATTTCTTCTTTCCAGCATTATGAATTGCTAGTTTTAAGTGTTCTGAATTGGGACATTTCTGTGGTGACACCGTTGGACTTTTTGGAACATTTCCTTAATCGACTGGATATGCCGAATGAGGACTTGGATAAAGTACGTCTTCATGCTCAGGCATTTATCTGCTTAGCGGCACAAGGTAAGCAAAGAATTCTCAAACTAAAATTACAAATCTTTCAAACTTTTCTTCTGGGGTCTTTATTTTTTTTAAAATTCTACCAACGACCATTTAACACAAAGTAATTGTGACAATATTAATGTGATTTCTTGCTTTGTTGGGAAAGAGAGATACTTGGTTGGAGATAATTTTCGTTTTTTCGCCAAGATTATATTTATTCCGTCTGCTCTGTCTGTCGGTGATCAGAGAGCAGTGATTTTTTGGGAATTTAAAATCCGCTTCCATTGATGATGATATGTGCCACGAGAAAAGAGGGAGTTGAATGAGTGGTTTTGTTTGCCCTTGAAAAGAGGTTTTCGTGAATTTTCAATTTACGACATCATCGGGTTTTCTGCTATGGGTGGTGGTTGAAGAGAAAAGACTCGATTTTTAATGAATGAATGAATTTTAAACAGACTGGATATTGGTAAGGAAGGTTTAAAGGAATCCCAAAATATCGAATTAATTTTCGTCCAGTTGAAGTCGTTTCAATCACACGATGTTGAGACAAAGCCCCACCGAAGATGGACCAATAAAATGATTAAGAAGATTTTATATCATCATTATCTCGTTTCTTTCCCAACTCAAACTCTTTTGATAAACCAGTTCATTTAAAGATAAAACCGACACCAATTCAAATTGGACACGTCCTATATGAAAGCTATTCAAAAAATTATCATTCAATTTTTCATGAATAATCGTTACAGAAAATGAGAGTAAATATTTCTAATTTGTGAATACTCTAATTATGTTAGCAACGAACTTAATTGTATCTCGCTCTGTCTGATTTGACTACAGATTGTATTGTTGTTTTTGTTGGTTAGGAATGCCGTGGAGATTAGAGTACATGATAGTCTGGGTATAATTGACAAATTAATTAATCTTTCATAATGTGGAGCCCCGTCATGGCTGATTCATGCTGATTTCATAATCGACTAATGGCGGGCTCAATAAATTTCAGTCTAAATGGTACATCACGATTTTTGTTTATTGAGAATATTATTAATATGTATGCTCAGTAATTGAAACTGAGCACAGTGCCCGGCATTTAAATATGAATAGATGTAATAATAAATTTCAATTCCTGGGGTGTTAACGAAACTTGTAAACTTTACGTTATTAGTTTGTTTTCAATTTATTAATATTCAATAAATATGACCTATGTACTATAAAGATGTAAAATATCATTTTATAATTTTATATATTTTAACGATATATGATAAGTTTCTTAATAATTTATTAAAATTATTACTAAGGGGTAGGTTTATATTAAATTAATTCTTTATTTGTTAGATTTGAAATATATAAAAATTTTAAATGTGTAAATTAAACTTGAATCAAATATAAAATTTGTAAACCACTTAAAACCTTATCTAAAATAGAAAAAGAAGACAAATAATTGCCATAACTCAATGGCCAGTGCTGTATGGTTCCCAAAATATATTACATCGTGTTACTTCTTAGTGCCCAATCATAGGGTAACACCTCAATTAAGTTGAGTAATGTTTTTAACATTTTATATTAATTGAATTTATGTGGTTCGAGGAGTGTAATGGCCAACAAAAGAGAGACGGGGCCATACGTTTTTGTGTTGTTGATCTGTCAAAACTGGAAATTGTAATTGCGCGGATAAAGGTAATTGCGCGGCGATTTGTTGGCACTTTAGAACAAAACAGGCGGCAACGGTCGTGTTTGTGTGAACTTGACTTTGGTGGATCATTAAAAGCTGGCTGACGTCGCGCGCTTGGAGTTTAATAACCGGGAGGAGGTGGTTCCTAAACGTGTGGCATACCTGAGTGCTTTCAATTGGGTGCCTATTTTCATCATAATTAATTATGAAATTTACATTAATTTAAAGCGCTGAGAATTTGGTTTTATAATTTTTTAAATGGCCAGCGTCGTGTGTGATTAAATTATCTATTTAAATGGAAGGGTTTTTAATATTTAATTTGTGCAATTTTTGTCTACTGTTTACTTTTCCTTATCTTGACCATGAGAGTGAGACCTGAGGGGGGATGGTCTTAAAATTTGTGGAAATTTATGGGTGTACGTTGAATGCTAATTTTTGGACGAAATTTTAATCAAATTCTCTATATTTCATTCCTTAACGGGCATTGAAACAGTCAAGGTCGAAACACAGACATTTGCCATAAGCACATACTAATTCGTCACGAATAAATTGTAGTATCGTTGGTGCCGGATGATATGGAAAGTTTGACAGGTTCTGGAGCTATAGATCAGTTGGTGGAGATCGATCTCTAAAAGGGTAATGATGGATAGTGGCTTTTGGGCAGAAAGGTCTTGAGTTCTGGGCATGTTAAAAGAATAACTACTATTCGATCAAAGAGAATATCCCTCACACCTGTAATTTATCTTACCATAAAGTACTAGAGTAGTTTAACTAACAAAAACGAACAATTAAATTGTACGAAAAGATCGGAGGGGGAGAGATAATGATCATTTGCGAATCATGTGTGTGGGAAACAATTTAAAATATTTTAATTTCTTAATTTTATTAGGTAGGTTAAAAAGAAGTTGAACCGAAATTACTGCGAAAAGAATGGCACTCGGGTAGGTTTATTGAATTCGGCATAATAAAATATTCATTTTATCTGATTATAATATTTGATTTCAATACGAGATTTCTGAGAAGAACAAAACTACTTTTTCGCTTGTTGTCTGTTGGTAAATTTCGTGTGTTTATTGTTTTTTTCCGCACGCCGCCGCCTTGGAAAAAGAGCAGAGCTCCAGTGGAATAACATATATTTTTGGCAAAAGAAACCGCTTCCTTTCATCCATTTTTTGTTCCACCGTTATCCGGGGACTTGCAGGTTTTAAAAGAAAGAAACTGGTGGCTGTTTTAATTTGAAAAATTTCGGTGGTCTCTCGGCGAAACGAGGGTCTAAAAGAGTGTAGCCTTGAGGGGAAGACTCTTATTTTCAAAGGTCGCAGACTGTACGGATTCCTCTAGAAGGCTAATTGCCAGTTCCACAGAATCCCGACAATAATTAAACCAAAATATTGTCTTTGGCGTGTACTTGAGTCTGACTGGTGTAAAAACAAACAATTGCAGAGAGGGTGGCAATTTTTGCATATTTAAGTATTTAGAAATGTAATTCGATCCCACCCGAAGTTTTAGGTTAAACGACCGAAAAATGCCAGATTCATAATTAGCCACTTTTTATGCGATTTTTATTTATTTTCTCTGCGACAAAGTTTCAAATTACCAAAGGACCTTCTCTTTATATTGGCTGGTTGGTTAGTTTCTGGTTGGGACTGGACTTTTTTGGTGGACTGGACACAAACAAATCCAATTTAATTTTTCGGTTTCGCTTTGTGTGTCGGTCGGCCAGGGGCTCATTTCATTGTCAATTTAATTGGGCATTTTGTCCACCCGTTTTATCGGCATTGTCACATGCAAAAATATGTCTTTGACTTTGTGCAACAGCTTGCAGAGAAGAGAAGAGGGGCTCTTATCGCGCCACACGCAACGCCTAAAATTAAAAATCTCCGCCGAAAACCGAGATTTGCCAATTAATCTGGAATGTGTGGACAAGATCAAGAGCGCTTCTCAGAAGCCGTTTTATGCGCCTATAATTCGGATTTTTTTCGTCCACTGAGCCGTGAAGTTTGGAACAGTTTCAAAGTCACCTACCAGAGGGGCAATTGTTTTCTTGTTGCTACAATAAAATTTGTAATGAATTTGTCCGTTCGTACACAGTTTCTATACTGGTTTTATTAAAGAGGCTGAATGTCGCCAAAATTATATGGCATTAATGTGACTTAGTTGTTGCTGGTGTGGTGTTTTGATGGTTAATTAAAATATTTTGTCAAGTCGGGATTACTCTTTGTGAATGAACCCCCGTAAAAGGCAAGGGGGAACGGGCTGAGATAAAATGACCCGACATACGCATTCGGAGACAACTTAATTGGAAAATATTTGGACCACATAGAAGCGCCGAGCAAAAGCACATCACCATCCAGAGCAGAATTAATGACGATCGGCTATCAATTGAGCCATTTGTGGTTCAACGTATCGCCAAAAATCCAGCAGGATTTTATTTGCAAACCTGTTTCTGTTTGGTCTGTGTAGTGCAGAAAGGTATTTTCTGACGACATGACGGTATATTATGAGAGAGTACAAGGCATTCGCAAATAACGATAAATAATTCACAAGAAAATGAAAACGAATTAAAATATTTGTTGGGGTAAATATTTGCACTGCTTTGTGGTCATCAACTCTCTCAAAGAGCTTGTCCAAATAGAGTATTAAAGGTCAGTTGATCGTCGTTTTGCACATGATTGTCATTTTTTTGGAGTACTAATGACCGTGTGTGTATGGCGCAAACAATTTTACATACTTTTGTGAATGAAATTATTATTAATATATGACAAAAATCGCAAGTGAAGCGACCAATTTTCTCTTGATGATTCCCATGTGATGTTGGTCGATAATTCCCATTCACAAAGTGGAGAGTCTGTGTATTTGCTGCTATAAGATATAGTTTTGCCAACTCTCGCAAATGTTTAATCTTCATTAATGTGGGTGCCTGCGAATTCCTCTTTTCTCATTCTTTGCTACACATAAAAAAGGTTTCATTTTCAATTTCGTTATCCATCGTATTCGTCATCGGAAAGTACAAGAAAGAACCAAGTTTTGGATCACAGCTTCCCTGCTCCAACCACATATCGAGTCGAGATGATGTTGGTTGAACGACGACGAGGAGAAGACGAGGGACAGTGAGGAGGAGGAGAGGCGAAACGGGAATGTCAAATTCCGCTGCGTCGCGAATTAATGAATGAAATGTGTGTAAAAACAATTGTTCCACGGTCGTAAAAAAGTCGTACTTTCTCACAAGAACCTACTCTGGAGATGATAATTTTTGCGGACATTTTTTTGGAGCGACAAATTTGTGTGCGCATATGTGGTGGTGAATTGGCTTCGGAGCAGCGCGGCCGGCGGATTCAACAAGTCGCGACTTTAATGGGATGTCTCAGCAGCGATGCTGAGAGGCAATCAGCTGTTTTTCATGAATGGAATTTGGCGATAACCAGAATCATTGTCGTCGTCGCCACATTTTACTAATCTCCGCGCCGTAGTCCATGGACGACGTGGTGGCAAGGGTTAAGTTAAGAGCCGAGTGCCAAAATTGGTTTGTTTGCACTCTCCGAGTCTGGCAATGGGGCTCTAGATGATCATTGCCAAATTCGCACAATCCTTTCAATTACTCTCACATCCGCTGAACTTTGCGATTTTTTGCGACAGATACATTTTCATTGAGGATTTCTTCAGACACTGTTTTTGCTCATGTGGTTTCTCAGAAATATAATTCTACCCCATATGATTGAGTTTGTTGATCTGGAAGATGAATAATTTGGCACTGACACAAGGGGGGACCATTTGCCATAGACAAAATGAATACTGGAGAGAGACTAAGCGATATCTGGGTCTGTGGGACGATCGTTGCAATTCTGAACGAAATGGCCGAAATAAGCGGAAATTTAATAAGAATACGCATTAATTCCGGTCCCGACTTTTGTCTGCTTTCCCTGTCTTGCCCACTCTGAAGTATGATTTACGGGACAGATAAGATGGTGGTGGGAATGAGCGATATCCGCTGTTGTTTTTGTTTTGTTACTAAAGGACCGGATCTGCAATTTGCGATTTCGGTACATTTTGTTGGATTTTGATAAATTTTGGTCTGATGAGAAGATTACTCATTGCGAAAAGGGGAGATTTCGCCATTCATTCACAAGATTATTCATTCAAAAACTTGTAAATAATAATCAGCGCTGAAATTGTTTTATTGATTGCAATTTTTGCAGTAAATTCGATACAGCAAATAAATCTGTCATAACTTTACAATGTTACAAATAAATTTTGCGAACAAGATTTTATGATCTTGTACGTCTTCCATTCTTTGTGGTCAGGCAGGTCAGCCTCTCCTCTTCCTACTAGACAATCTACAAATCCAAGGTATAACCATCGAATGATAAATGCTTGTTCCATATTCTGATTTAATTTTTACGGTGGTTTTTCTTCTTAGCAAATTTGTGTATGTGTGTGGTTCTGAGCCTTTTTTGCAACAAGAAGGTTGTGGGAAAAATTTACCAGTTGTCTCTGATTTTTCCAGCACTCTATAAAATCTTGCCGCACATTGTGTATTCTCACATTTCTTTTAATTTTTTTCGTTGCTGTTTTGTATTTTACTGAAAAGCGCATTTAATTTAATTCGATGTGGTATGGTGCAAAATTTATATGCCTTTTTGTAGAATGTGAGTGCGCCTCAGATGTGTGCTGCTCTCTCTCTGTATCTGGTGCAATTGCTCGAAAAATGCATAATAAATCAAGGCGATAGATGTTTTTTCTCAGTCTCTGAAGGAACCTTCTTTTTTCTTCTGGCCAGCACAAAAAATGAAATGCATTAAAAGCCAATTTGTTGGGATACAAATGAGGCAGTTCTTCGGAGATCCAATTTCATCCTCATTAAATTAATTAACATTGTTAATGGCTAATCGATACGTGATGCCAGGTTGTTGTCTCCTTCTGCCCACAAGAAATTCCATTAAGCTGAGTATTTAGTGATCAGGTGACAGTCCATTAGTTGTTACAAGGAATGCGCGAATCGTTGGTGCATTTTTCAGATCATGTTTTCCTCAAATCCTAGAAACTGATAAAGGCGGTGTCTTTCAAACGAGGGGAAAGTGACTCTGTTGTCGCGTGTATCAGGAATTGCGATAAAATATGCCGGGATGGCATGCAAATATTTGTTCTCAACTCTCAGAGTACAATATACAGAAAAGTATACATTATATCATAGTGGGCAGAAAGAAGGGAGATACCGAGGGCGAAATTCCCAGGAATTCGGACCGCGGCGATTCTCAAGAGAGGCCCAACAAAAGAAGAGACGACAGCAGGCAGAGGAAGAATTCCGATGTGTGATAAGAATGGCCGGGCATTCGGCCTCTCTTTTTGAAAACCAAAAACGGATAACAAGGCGACATTTTGTATTGATTGTTGTTAAATTTCGCAAATTTTTAAAGCACGTCTGGAATCAATGACTGTGAGAAAGTTATTACACTGGACCCCAAATATACAGTTTGCTATAAAATATTGGGTTGAAAATTCCTCTCTACTCTTGTTTCTGGTCCCAACAATTGTTTGAAATTCTGTGAAGATGAATTGTTGCTTTTTAATAACATATATTTTGTTGTAGTTTTTATTTTCCGAAAACTGGATCAAAACAGAATTCCAATTATTGTTATTTTTGGCACGACCTCATTTGCATTTGTAGGCTTTATAATTTGGATTTTGGTGATGATGGTACAAGATAGAGGATGCAATTGTCTGCATTCTCTTGGTGGAAGTGCTCCGTTTTGACAGAGCCCTTTAAATTCGCAATCTGATAAGTCATTATATATTTATTATATACGCCGAGTGTAGTCCAGATCAGGATAATCTCTTCAATTCTCTTTTAGTAAACAAACATCGATGAAACAAACAAACCCATCTTTTTCGCTAATCCTCCTCTTTCCGGGAATTCTCGCGTTCTCTTTCGTGTGTAGAAAAGGAAAAAAATATGATTTTTGTTGTAGATATTATTAGTTTTTAATGATGTGGCGCTTGGTGCATTTAAGTCTCGTGTTTTTGGCATATTCTACACTTCTCAATTCTTTTTGTGGAATCTTCTTTAGCTTCGATTTTGAATAATTGTCCTTAAAAACTATCATTTCTTTTACGGGAACTTTGGGGTTAGAGTAATTGGATTTTATGGCGCCTTATTTAATGATTGATCTATTACCATTGCAGAGAAATTTGATGAGCTAAGCAGTACGATAGCGGCAGCTAGTATAGCAGTGTCTATCAACGGGCTCAGGTGTTGGGGATATCAAGATCCAGCTAGCCGGGTCATCATCAACAAACTGATCGATGACAAAGTGTCTATGGGACGAATTTCTAGTGTAAGTGTTATAGCAAATTTATTCAAAGAATATATTTTATTAAATTATAAAAATCAGATTAAAATTATTAATAATTGGGTTTTTATTATTATTTTCAAATTACAGAAAGCTTTAATTGATTGTATGAATCGAATGGAGTCAATATACCAGGAGCAGAAGCAAAAGCTTATTCCAGACTATATGCTGAACACACCCCCGAACAGTCCCAATAACGATTCTGGCTCTCATCGAAGTGTCGGACAACAGGTGGTGCCGGCGACTCCGCAAAAGTGTAAAGTGCAAGCCAATACTTCGGCGACCACAATCGACGATTTGGACGGTGAGCTCATTCATAAATATTAAGTCAAACACTGTAATGGTATCAAAAATGTGAAGGGGAGAGAAGAGAGGGGTGGAAAATGGATTAACAGTGAAACGGGTGAATAAATCAGTTAAATACAGAATGCAAAACAAGATGCAGTAATTTGTAAGAGAACGGGGACCAAAAAAACTAACTTTACAGAAACGACCAATCTTTGCTGAAAATCGAATGAGTAAAAAAATCAATTTTTGTATGAAAGAGACATAGCTACACAGGGTAAGACTAGAATAGATGACACTGGTGGGATGCAACAGGTAGATAGAAACAATGGATAGGTTTTGAGATGCTGGTTAGATATGATGGCAAAGATTGGGGGATCGGGGGAAGGCATTTAAATACGCTTTTGTTATTGTTTTCGGAATCGGGACACCTCGGGTGCTCCTGAGACAGTGTGGACACGGTGATCTATACTAATTGTTTTTGTTTTTTTTAAATATAAATTGTTTTACAATAGACTGATGGTATGATACACAGAACAGTTTAGAAGAAAGTGGTAGAGGAAAAAGATCACCGAATTCAGGAACACGATTACAAACTAAAATGTTTTTTGCGATAATTTATCCATTAAACCCAATAAATAATTAGCGATAAGGACTACATAAAATACGCTTATTAACTATATTATACATATAATAAAAAGTAATTAAAAGAAGAAGAGTGGGGGAAAATTACAGATGTGATCTATAAAGAACGAGATAGTTATAGAATTTTAGAGAGAAGATAAAGAGAGTGGTGCTAGAAAACATTGTTTCACTCTGCAACTAATACTGAAGATATGTTCCTTGGGAGGCATTTTATCAAATTGTATTTTTTTAAAGTTTACTATTCTCCGCCAAGAATATGGAGTTCCACCCCTATGTTAGGGTTTAAATAAAACGAATACAAGATTCACCTGTATAATAATAATATCAATAAATATTGTTAAAAAATGTTTCTAAAGAAAGAATTAAAAACCAAAAAATAAATCTGAATCTAGTTCGGGGGCAGGATGTTGGAAAATACGATGAAACAGTTCCTATATAAACACTTGGGTTAGGGCCTCCGACCCGTTCTATTGAAAGTCACGAATCGTATGATGATAAATCGAAATTAAAGCAGGATTAACAACAAATAAACATCCGAATAAAGCTTTGACAGCGAATAAAAACATGTGCAAAGAAGCAAGATTAAATATGCTAGTTATTACTATATATATAATAAGAAAGTTATACTGTATATGCATTTATGCCTTTATTAAACACTGTAAATATTCTATAATCTGTATATTTTGTAAAAAACACATTAACATAATGTATTTCTAATCAATTATATTATTAATAGGTACCTTAATTACAAATTATTAAGTGAATAGCTAATGGTGACAGGACACTATTCGAAAAATTGAAATTCTGATAGTTTTGATCATGAATCAGAAATTAAAAGGATTACAACCAAACCATTAAACTGCCATTCTGTTGTAATTTAAAAACAAAATCGCGTTACACGAAGAAGATTCTTTCTTCGTGGCTGCTTTTTTGAAGAAACACTGTCATCGAACGCATTTCCGAACAATTTAAATTTGAATTTTCTGGTCATATTTTGATAATATTTGATAATAATTTTTAAATTATTTTTGTGGATACACTTTCATTCTCCATATTTCAATGATGATCATAATAATCGCTTTATAATTGTCAAAACTAATGAACGAGATGGAAGAAAAGTTAAAAATTAAGGTTATGTGATCATGGAAGTGATCGTGACTTAAGTATGATGATATGGAAAATGCCATGTACATAACCTCAATGAACAGAAGCCACACGGACTGAAATATAAATATATTATATATCATAATACTTTATTTTTTATTTAATGTAGACTATAGAACTAAAATGTACATATTCTGACTACAATGTTAATTGACAATGCCCAGTGTGAAGTTCATGAAACCGATTTTGAATTCTTGAAAAGCCAAAACCAGCATATAACTGGATGATTTGGAGTTGATATGTCAACACATTATTGTAATATTGTAATAAAAATATAAATATGTTATTTGGTAAGTCAAATAAAATAATAAAACAAACCTATAAGTCTATGCCTTTCATTTATACTTTCACTCAATTTTAGTAATATCTACAAATATCTTTATTTTGTTGAAATATAGATGAATTTGGAAATGCAATCAAATTCGACAAACTATAATCGTCAATTGTAATTGTTTTACAGACAGGTTTTCAAAGCTGAACATCGAAAAAATAACCGGATCTTTCTGCTATTTTTGACTGTCATTAAAAAATGGTTACTGAAGAAAGCGATGAAAGATGATCTTCGTGGTATGTATATTTTTAAATGTTTGCTTTTGGTGTCAAAAACCTTTCAACGCATACTCCTATAGATTGATTTGTTTATCATAACAAAAACTGTTTTATAAGCTTGAATCAAATGTCAATTATTTTTTAAACAATTTATCAATATCTTATAGTGCTTTTTAATAGAATTAATGTATAATTTCAATCCGACCTATTAAAAAAAGTAAAGATAACATTTTTAAAATATATTTCTCTCCAGTCGAACAACCTGTTATCCTACAATCTCATCCTCAAACTCACCAATTGCAAACCCATGCTAACAGAGCGACTCTTTTAACACCCTGCTAAACCTCCTCCGGAATGTATTTAGTATTTACAAAGGGAACGAGGGAGACAGGGTAGCGAGGTTGATAATCGACATCGTAAGACTAAAAATCTATTATATAGAAGCTCCTTGTATGACTGTGAGCTATAGCTCCGAGTATGGCTCTAATGTTCAACCCAATATACCATTACATATTATTCGGTCAAAAATATAATATTTTTTTTAATTTGCTTTCTGTGTTTGCAAACGAAACTAATCAAACTAAATTACTGAAGTTTGATTTTCAAAATATGTTTGTATATCATAAATATTGTTTTACTCTTTAGAATTTACTTAATTAGTCTTGGAGATCAAACCACCGACAGTGAGTTTAAAAGGAATATAATTATGAAATATATAATTCAGTCTATAGCACTTATGCAACAATCATATGGATGTCTTGTTGTTCCTTGTGAAAATATTTACCTAATATGCACCAGAACGAAAACAAGAATTCTGAATACTATTATGTTAACAAATGATCCTTCGCCAGGGCGCAAACATATCTGAATCGCGGACGTTGTGCGGTTTGCTGTGTGTTGTCGCTCGTTCTTTGAGAATCTGGATGTAACATTCTTGTTACGCTCCTCAATGGCTAATAAAATGCGTATGTGGCTGGGCATTGTGTGCGTTTTGTGGAAAAGACGAAAATAAAAAGCTCGTTAACTTGAAACGTCTGTAAAATATAACCTTGAATTCTGGTTACAAGCTGAAACGTTGATTCTGTTCATCTCATTTCATCCCGAGGGCCGTCCGATTTTACCCGTGCTGCACCACCACCACCGCCACCTCGACTGATCTTCGGCAGACGACGACGGACTGCATTCCACCAAAAACTTTCTTCGCCACAATCCTGTCATCGTAATTGAGTTTTTTCCAAATTGGCCGCCGCCTTGTCCATAACATTGGGGAGAGGAGACGCGAAAAGACGTAGCCAGAGAATATTTTCGGCATCGTTTGATTGATTTCCACACTTTACATTCCTTTCGCTAGGGATCGACGATCTTCACAACTAATAACACGAAGAATTGCGATTCTTTGCAGTGGTTTTACTTATATTATTACAAATCCTTAGCTATTCTAAAATTTTTAATTACATAATACTTATCATGTAAGCCTATTTCGGGCTCGTTTTCTGTAAGCTCCTAAAGTAAAAATTATAATTCTCCCATTTATTACGACAATTGCATGGTAATAATTTCTATCACTGAAAATAATAAAACTATTAGTTATTTAAACATTTCTTAAGTTCTCCAGTCTATATTATTTTATAGTTGGTATTACAAAACGAAGAATTGACATACATATTTGAAATTATTACTTTAAATGACAGAAAATATGTAGTTAATGTAATTAACTAATATTGAGATATATAAATGAAAACCAAATCTGACCAAAAACTGAAATTTTCCGAAGCACCCTGAATTTTTTTTGGTAGAGTTGGAAGTGGTCCCTTAGTAACAATGCCCTGAGTATATTATTTATCTATTAATAAATTTCTTAGCTTTAAACCGTGTAACTTCATTAGTACGAGCATAACATCTACTTACTGTCTCGTTTGTGGACCCCAAAATTGCAATAAAATGCCATTAAAAGTGAATTAAACATCAATAATAATCCGACTGCATAGTTGTTATCAGACGATTCTTGTTTGTGATCTGCGATGCAATTACACATCCATGAAATAAAAAGCATGTCCTTAAGGCTGGTCGGCCGACAATCCCCTTATGGACGGACGACGCATCATTAGAAGGGAAGGTCTGTTCGCGACTGTCTGCATTATTAGCCCGTGGTCTTTGAAAATTGTTTAAGCTTCCTTTGAAAACGATCGCGCGACGACGATGAGGAATGTCTTACAACCACAATTACCTCCTGACTGGACAGAGGACTGGAGAGACTGCTGAACTGCCCGTCTGACCTGCTTGTTCTTTTCGGCACAACAATAATACTATTATTATTAGTATATTTTTATTGCAGGTATATACCCCTGTGCTGAGACGAGGCAGGGCAAAAAACTTGAACCGTGAGAAATATTTGCGAAAATGTTCAAATACCAATAGAGACTTTAGCGTGGCGCAGAACCAGAATAATATCATATATCGTTATTATTATTGTGTTGTCGTTTGTTTTTGAGATTCTTTCCGCGATATTGGTGTGTGCTAAAGATCTGCCACACGACGACGACGTTAGAGGTGGTAAACTTGTGAATGAAGACAATAGGGCAGGAATTTCACGGATTGTAATTAACGCACAGGACCAGGAACCCGTCATTTACAGTAATTAAGAGATGTTATTCGGTAAGTATCCTCTTTTCCTCGGATAAGGAGGGCAGGGAAAAGACGAGTCTCGTTTTGAGGAATCTCCAAAAATTGAGAAATTCCATTGAAAGTACAATGTCTTCTAAAACGGGTTTATCAGCTTTGGCGCTGGAACAGGTCACCTGCCTCTTTCTCCTCTCTGTTGTCGTCGGAATTGCTGACAAATTGGAATGGATGGATCCTCTTTGTGTGAGTGTCATTGCTAATGAGCAAATAATCACATAAATTACCGCCATCAAATAATTAGATATTAATTTAATGTAAGGACTGGTTATTATTCGTTTAATTTGGCCACAACCGCAGAGAACGGACGAAGGAAGGAGTGAGAGGACAGACAATAATGTCCAGGAATTTATTTTTGCTGAAATTGGCGCTTGTGCCAAAATAAAAACCAAAGCGAAAGTGGTCAAAATGGAAATGAAAGATGAAAAGAATGTGTTTTTATTAAAACATATACGCACACTCAAGCAAAAATCTGGATAAAAAATGATGAAAAGAAAGAAAAATAAAACAACGGAATTGCGCGATCCTTTTAAATTACCCGTAATCTAAACTGGACGTCCTTAAATGGGCATTTGTTGTGTGCCCTTTAAATCCACATTGCGCATTTGGACTATTCTCACAGCCTCGAGATCGACCAGGATGCCTGAAAAACTGTGATTCCCACCATTAACCAGGCGGTTCTCCTTGATTCAGAATGCGCGAATAAATGAGCCGAAAACAGGCAAATCACGATCCGCAAAAAATCGATTCATAATATTTATTGAAATATGATTGAGTACACTTAATTATCTCACGTCATACGAAACGAATATCCCTCTTCTGTGTGGAGAACACAGGGGCAAAAACGTTAATGCATATTCTTTTGGTTAATTCGCGGAGAATGCAGTTTCTCTCTGGATCGGACACTCTTTTCCAATAAGCAGCTGATTAACATGTTATGTCTAGGCCGAGGACGGCTCTTCCACAATTGGTAAGGAATTTGGCAGTTCATTTTTAATTTATGTATATAATGTTGCGTCAAAACAAAGTAATTAGGTAAAAATAGAATTTTTGCTTAGACGTAATTGTTGATTTGCCAAATGTCGCTTAAATTTTCAAAAATTAAAACAAAAGTGAGGTGAGGAGATTAAATGATAAACAGTAACAAAATACCTGAAACATTTTGCCTTACTCTTGCAAAGATTAATATATTTTATATAAATTTAAACCGGCATTTATAACATTTTGAAGTCATTTTGTCTATTATTTTGTTAAATCTGATTTTGCATTTTATTATTTTCTCTATATTGCATAATGTTTAAATTTTAGCTTTTTCGTGTATCTCTAAAACTACGAAGATTTGAATCTATCCAAACTTGTTTTGATCGTTCCGGGTTAAAATTATATTCGTAGGAAAAACAAATTAAATCCGAATAAAACGAGACCCAAAATTTCCGCAAAACCTGACCCAACAACTATCTCATCTTGATATAAACACAAGATAGGTCATGGAAGAAATTAAATTGGCCACTAATTTAGTATTTAGCATTAATGTCAATTTTATTAGGTTTTATTACAAAACTGTTAATGAAATGTTTCATTAATTATAATTTATTTCGTTAATGCGGATCGTTTAGTTTTAAGAAGCCTACATTTATATGGAGATTTTTAAAAGGAAAGACCTCATTATGAAAATCACCATGCTTTGATAATCAATTTTCATACAAGATATAAATTAAATCTTCAATATACTGAAGTAAAACATTAATGTTTTAGAATTAATATTAACTTATTTACGCCTAATTACATTATATTGACAATTTAATTGATTCCATAAAGATTAGCAAAATCGTTCACGAATCATAATTATCTCTTCAAGTTCGCACCATAAATTGCAGAATAAAGAGATTAAAAGCAGTTTTTAATAAATTGCAAATCGATTATTACGCATTGCAAACTGAATATTGATGAGAGCTTTGCGCCACTAAACCAATTTGCCGATCTTGGAAGATCGATCGATAATAATTGTGATATTTATTTTGTCCATTGCCAGCCGCTGAATGCGACCATATTATTGTAATTGACCAGTTAATTAAATCTGCACAGAATGGTTTACACTTTTTGGCCAATTATAGTCCGATTATCGAAAAATTCTTTGCTCATTACCGATCTGTGAGAATCGATCGACAATTTTTGGCCGTGTTCTCACCACCCTTAAAGGCGAATTTTTATTCCGTGTCCAGGCCAGTCGTTATTCACGACTTTCAATTTGGGACTCTCCGGCCTCTCATATCATCTTCAGATACAGATTTCACATAAGCATTAGGTTTACCAAACGTCTACTTTCCAATTTCGATTTTAAGATTAAATCATCTATAAAAATACCTCTTTATTATTTATAATTATAATATATTATTTTTATTTTTTTGCACCATAAAAGAATATTTAATCGAAAAGGTTGCATGCAGTCTTTATAAATAAATAATTTAAAAATTTTGATTTCAAATTCAGTTCGTAGTATTTTCATTACATATTCTTAAGAATTTAGAACACAATGAAATAAAATATTTCTATGCAATAATAACTAAAAATGGCAATGTAAATATTTGTCATTGCAATATGATTAGATAAGATAATTTACGATAATAAAAGTAATAATTAATTTTGTTGATAATAATCGCACTTTTATTCTGTTTTCATATTTAATTATCATATTTAAAAATACTTAAATATAACAATTATTCTCAAATTAAATCTTTTATTAAAATGGTATTTTAATAAAATGACAACCCTACTCTCGAAAAAGGTTTTAAAGAGGTCGTCGTTCCATGTTTTGAAATGTGACTAAATTTGGCGAAATTGAATGTGTATTATAAACGAGTACTACCGAGTCCCGGGGAATGGGGGACGACGAGCCCTAAAACACTGAAACGGGAATAAGAAAGATCCAAAGGCAGAAGCCGCCGAGCGACGGAATCGATCGATATATTGATCTGAGGAGAAGTCGCGCACTTTTCCCTTCTCCTCGGCTGGTGGTGCGCCTCTGTTCTGTTCTGCTATCGTTCAGCCAGCCAGCCAGCCAGCAGAGTCCAGAGCATCAGCAGCACACAAACGCGATTGTAATTCCAGGGCAGTAAATTCTTTAGAGAACAACCGAGAATCGTGATGGAATGTGAGTTTTGCAGTCTCGCAAAAATATCCCCACATTCATTATTATTTCACTCTCTGCTAAATATTAATTCACTTTTTGGGCGACAACCGACAAGAGTTTGTCGTCGTTGTTCTCGTCGTCGTCTTCTCCTGAGAAGAAACCCAAATAAACAATTGGGTAGAAATAATAATAACAAGTTTAAAAAAAAATTATTTTCTCAAAATAACGTAGATTTGATTTCAATTAGAGAAATGCTCAAACGCCATCGGTTTATTATACGATTTAATAAAGGAAACATCAATTAATACAGTGACATCATTATTGTTAAAACTCTTTTCGATTCGAATTGTATATGGTTGATTTCAAAATTGTCAGGCTATCAGCTGATGTAGTGAATTCTAATAGATTCATTATCATCGGTTAGAAATTTTTGCACGATAATCGATCGATACCCATTCTATAAAATTATACTGAAAGCAATTTCAGTGTGTAGTTGGTTATCTTTCTTATTAGAATGCGATAAAGTTCCACGAATAAAACCACACACTGCCAAACAGTTTTATTCCCAAACCCGAAATTTTACGAGATCGTTCTAGGAATACGGTTCTCTGATACTGCAGATATTTGATACACAATCTGACAGTTTAATGGTTTTTCATCAAATTATGTTGCCACTGGCGCCAAAATCTCTTTAATTATAAATAAATAGCCTCTGTTTTATATCAACACTAACTGATTACCACTGGAATGAGGCAAGAAATGTGGAGCACAATCAGTTGATTATTTATATGGTGTTTGAAACCTATAAGTAATGACTTTCTGTTTATTTGGATATTTTAAAGCATAGTTTTTATATTAAATAACAAAAATTATTTCTTCTCATGTCGAGCTATGAATTGGAATTTTACAAGCCATCATAATATTGAAAATCTAACTTTTGATTGTTTTATATTGTAATATACCTTCTGAATGATTAATAATCTCTTCAAGTATGATTTGACGCGTTTATGAAGTACCAAACATGTTTTTAATTATTTAACAAAATTCAGTTTCAATGTTAGATATGTTTAATAATTATTATAAAAGGTTTTTGGCAAATTTGATACACATTTCTTCCACTTAGAATCATCAAATGGTCATTTTCGCCATTACAGCATTTTTTGACAATCATTAGTTAAAATATCATCTGGAACAATACAATATTTATTATATAGGGGAAATATGTACAAAATGGCATATATGGACAAAATGGCATAGGGGGTGTTTCTGGATTTTGGCTATTTTTATCTCGCATCTGACTGAGCAATCTTGTAACCCAAATGGCTTTGGCTATCCTGCCAAAATTTGAACGCATTCAGTCCATGCGTCTTGGTGTCAGGGCCCTCAGAAGTTTATCTAGCGAAATAAGTTTTTATTTTCATTTTGTTCAATTGAACATACTGAAAGAGTTTCGCTAATCTGCATATTATCCTGGTGTTTATTTTATCCATTAAGGATTCATCTTTGTCTTAAAATATTATTTTCTAGAAATAGAATCCTATTTATATTTTTTTCTTTCAAAATGACATATGGACAAAATGGCACACCTCTCATTTGGCCAAGTAGTTGTATTTATCTAATTAAACCGAACAAATTTTGTACATAGATAGCCAAAATGCC
>JXOV01026523.1:0-20060 GCA_001014945.1 Clogmia albipunctata
TTCAATACAATGTTGAAAATAACTATTTCACCATCCAATTATTTTTATTAGCCAAAAATGTGATAAAGATAGCATTATTATATTTTTTGATATATTTTGAATAAGATAATTATGTATTTACGAGTACGTGTAGTTTGAAGTACGAGTATACCGATACAAAATTGATAATAATTTAAAATTATTAAAAGTAATGAATTAGGTTAGTCTACGTACTTACGGAAAAGTCATTTCACTGGACTAACTTACCTTTTCAGTCGCCGATCTTCCCAATCACATCGATCGAGTAATCATAATTGGTTTCTGAAAAAGGGTTTAATCAATTTAGTTAAAAGTTCTGTNAATTATTAAAAGTAATGAATTAGGTTAGTCTACGTACTTACGGAAAAGTCATTTCACTGGACTAACTTACCTTTTCAGTCGCCGATCTTCCCAATCACATCGATCGAGTAATCATAATTGGTTTCTGAAAAAGGGTTTAATCAATTTAGTTAAAAGTTCTGTTTGTGTTCGTGTAAATTAAACGCGCAGCGGGTAGTTAAATGTTAATTTATTTATGGTCGAGAATAACAATTTAATCAACGCTCATGTTAAAATGAAAGATGCTTATTAGACACATTTCCAAAGAGACTTGAAGAGAAACAACGGGGATCGAATAGGGTCGAGAAGAAGTAGCCGCAAAAACTGTCATTGGAAATGGTTCGTCGCAACATACATGAATACTAACTGTAACTGATAATATATAATTTTAAAGGTTTGACTAATTTTAAAAATATTTTAAATTGATTATATTCAATTGCAATTATTTAAACAACGTGTGGGGAGAATGGACCATAGATAAACAAGAGTAAAAACTAAAAAACTAAATGAAAAGACACGAGTGTTTAATTTTGTGTTTTTTTACCAGTTTTTAACAAAATTTTAGACAATTCCCATATTTATTAGCTATTTTTTCGTGAAATATGAAGTAAAGAACATGAATATGACCCTGTAGGTCTAAACACACACAATTAAGGGAAGAATTGATCAAACGGATTGAACTTTCGGTTTCAATTTTTCGATAAATCACATAATTAGAGTATCATGCACTGTATCTCTGATATACCCGTGATAGCACTCATCACTTAGAAGCCAGAACCTGTATTTAAGACAAACTTAAGTTTTTTGGTACGAAGAACTAATTTTGTATATTTATACCATTTGTGATTTTCTGTGGGTATTGAATAGTGCATAATTAAACACTATACTTTTATAAAGGAATCTATAGAGAAAGCATTGCAAACTGGTGATTTGTTTTATTTAACTAATTGAGTACTTAGTTTCAAAAATGTTAATAAAAATTGGTGTTTCAAAATTCTATTAATACGTGGAAAACTTCTTTTTATTTATAACAGACCCATGGAATAATGTTAATTATAAATCGAAGTGATACTTGTATCACTGTACTATCTATATAGAGAGAAATTAATTTTGCCCCCCTTTTACTTTGTAATTGTATTTGTAACATTAAATATAAATTAATAAAATTTCAATTTAAACATTCTTTGAATTGCTTTAAAGATACATCTTTGCACATCACTAATTTGCAATATTTTTATAACCAGACGTCTCCACTATATAATAATAATAGTTATTTATACAACAAGGTTGATAAGATAAGTCATTATTAAACACAAGATTTGTTTTAAGCCACGAGCAAAGCGAGAATCTTTGAAATTGATGGGTTTCTCTAACTGAGGTTACACTTTAATAATAAAAAAAAGTGCTTTAAAGAATTCTTTAAAGCACTTGTGCTAAAATAACGACTTTGACAGAGCAAATTTGAATGTCATAATATCAATTTTAAGCAACAAAAATGCATAAAACACTTTAATAACACATGATAGATACTACTGGATTAAGTCCAGTCAATCCGCACATTTTTATTCGCCTTTAGTTATAATTCCCTATGAATATTATTTCGTTATGATTTTTATATACATAAATGGAAACTTTATCTGCTGGCGATTTGATCCCGCGACCTCAGTCTAGGGTGGTNAACACTTTAATAACACATGATAGATACTACTGGATTAAGTCCAGTCAATCCGCACATTTTTATTCGCCTTTAGTTATAATTCCCTATGAATATTATTTCGTTATGATTTTTATATACATAAATGGAAACTTTATCTGCTGGCGATTTGATCCCGCGACCTCAGTCTAGGGTGGTAATCGCTAGACCACAGAGGCAGATATAATATAAAGGTTAGTTATAGAATTTTAATTTCAACGTAATAATGTCAACAGTGAAATCAAAACTTATTTATCGTAATCCTAATAAACTGAGTCATTTTTCAACAATTGGCTTATAACTTTTGTACTTTAACTTTACCACCAATTTTTCACTCCCATCAACCGATCATAAATTGACTACGTTCATCCCCCAGTAAAATTTATACACATAAATACAAATCCCTAAAAATGAGACTCATCAATAACGAATTTATATTAGCCAAATCAATCAAACCCCAAAGCCATTGAACAGTTGATCAGTAGCGGTGTTAATTTGCGATAAAGGCAGATTATTTGCTCTTACTTTTTCATTCAAAAAATATTGGATCATTCTAAACTGATTTAACCTCATTTGCATAACTCGTCTCCTGTTTGATACATAAAACATATTATGATTATTATTAAAGGACAACAGGCAATTGTTGCTGTTTAGGAGCACGCTATTGAGACAGGCCGAAAAAAATCTCCTCTCATCTCTGAATCATTAATCATTTTCCATCATTCCTGGCTTGATACATTCTCTCCATGTCTTTCATATGTCGAACACAGTGCAACAAATGGAACAAAAATGTGTTTGAAGAGGGTCGGGGCCATGGAATGAGTGTAACAAGTGTGAGGTGAGATAGAAAACTACATGACAGCACACGGCGTAGAGGAAAGAGATACATTTATATCCACCTTTTTAACCGTTTGTTATCATTATTCGCTCGCATAATAATATACACGAGATCAAATATTCAGAAGGTATTCTAGGAATCTATAACTTGTAATTTTTTAACTGTCAAGCAATTTCTAGGTTATTCAATAATAGACCGACCTCTACATATAACCTTGTCGTTCCGTGAAATGCAAAATATATGTCTAGAGCAATTTCATTTCCGCAAATTTACTTAATAACTGAATCCGAATTCTAATCCAATAAACGAAACCCGATTACGAGCAACCCAATAACATAATATCATTTCATCTCGTCTTAATTTAGACTGACGGCCCGTAATGGGAAAAGCGAAATATGTTTTGCCAAATACTTCTCCTATATATGTATAAATAGAACGATATTAGATAACTTGCTTTATATGATTTGCGATTATGTCTTATTGCATCGGAAATATTTTTTGAAATGTCATCTTTTTCATCTCATAAAAATATGGGCTCCTTTATATTGTCCCCATTTATTTTGTGTGTGGTACGTCTTTATTTGTTTCGTATCACTGAGCTTTGATAAGCAATAAAATTCTTATTTCTAATGGGAATTTGTTTTCTGTGTTTATTATAGCGCCAAATACTCCCCCTCTCCCCCACAAACACATTTCTAATCAAGGTACTGCTTATATGAAAAATCAATGAATCTTGGAACGCCATCTTGTTGTTTACAACACCAAATCAGCATCCTTATTCACCGCAAAACCTGAATGCGGTTCCCATATAAGGCACTTTTCGTACAATAATTAACCCCCAATAAAGGTAATTGGCGTTCATTGAAATCTACCATAACACATAATTGCCAGCCTCACTTGGACCACGCTCTAAATTTATATATATATACATATATGTTAAACCTTATCCACATTGTTTCTCTTACTTCTATGAATACCTAAACCGGATTCATTTCAATAAAAACTGATTGATTCACTTTTACCGGTTAAATGTTCGTTTCCATCACAACCACCCTTCCTTCCTGCCTCCATCCATCCACCAGCAGAAGCAGAGGCATCAGTTCTTCATTTTGCTTACCGGGAACGATGATGTTGTGCACAAGTTCACGTTGACGACGTCGACGACTAGATCCAAACCGTATCAACTTCAGCTACCTATGTATAATACACTCCTCTTTCTACATCTCTCTCTCTCTCTCTCCTACCCAAGCTAGGGTTGGCTTGCTTTCATAATCAAATTCATTAACTTTCATCTGGGCACCCAAACAAGAAATTTTGAATAGCTGAATCCAGAGCAACATTCAGGTAACCAAATTGAATTTTTGCCAAGAGTGAAACTCTTCTTCGTATTTTTGTTGTCGAGAAATATTATTGCCAGCAAACAAACTACCTCAAAATAAGTCCAAGAAGAGGAAAAAGAAGAGAGGAGGCGGGAACAACGTTGACGATGGCATTGAGATATCCCAGAACAAGTACAAAATACGATCACATATAAAAGAGGGAATCCTCACAAAATCATAAATTGGAAAGCATAAAGGAAGAAAAAATTCGGAATCACAACAATTTCCGACCAATTGTACTATATTAAGTTTCCATGGACACACTCCTAAATAATTGCCAACAAAGAGAGCCCCGTGTTGTTTAATTTAACCGTACTCTTTGCTTCGGCACCAGTTCGCTTGTTTGCACAAACATATATTATCTGTAATGAAAATTTACTATGATCCTACAACCACTATACAAGGATTTTGTGTTGTACAATTGGAAATTCCGCCGTTGCATCCTTGTTAATGAACGAATCGATTCAGAGCCACTTTCATATAGAATCGGAAATGGTTTTGCCGATTCAGTCTATTCATTAAACTTTAATCACAAATCCTTTCACTTTTTATGTTTTCGGATAAAATGGAAATCAACAATATACTTTAAAATATATAAATTATAAGCAATAAAAAAATAATATTATATCAATTTGAAAACCACACTAAATAAAAAATAATTCACCATTAAAATCATTTTAATACTTATAATACAATTATAAATATTTATATATAAAAAAAATCCTAGACTTACAATTAGCAAAACCATTTATAACTTTATTATTACCTTTCCTAAAAATTATTGACAGATGTATAATCTTTAAAAACAAATTTTTGAAAATATTATGTTGTTATTTGTTATAAAACTTTGTAGCAGATTTTCTTCATTATTGCCTTTGTCGTTGGCATTGCATGAAGGTCTGTTGCCATTATAATTTCCGTTTTGAGAGAGTGACAGGAAATTCAAAAAACGCAAAATTTCTCTGGCCCTGACATGTAGCTAAATCGAGAACCGGACCCCCCATATGCTTTCAATTTTCCAGGATTCCGTTTCATATCTTTATTTACATTTTTTAATTTCACGCTGGGAAAATTGAGTCCTCTATAAAGTGTAAACAGCCCAATATCGAAATGTCCGACGCGAAGCTGGGTGAATGGGGGAGGGGATGTCCAATTCTTACGAAAATCAAAACCATTTACACCCTCTTTTGTACCCCTATCTAATGACAACAATATGTGTATAGAATGTGATTCAATGGGCAGATTTTTAACGTGATCTCAGTGGAAAATCAACAAGCGAAGGACAAAAACCAGTCCAGCTACATGCAATGAATTACATTTTATTAAAATCGGAAAATTGTTTATACAGTGAAAGACCATTATTTCAATTTTAAATTAAGCCAGCCGGAGTTTTTATTAAAGTTAATGAAAATCCCATTTTCATGTTCCGTTGCTGGATTTGGAGGGAAATGGTGAGAGCGGTGGCGGTGGATTTTCCATCACCATGGTTTTGTTCGGTGAAGCATCAATTAGTTTTTAGATTCCGAACCCAAGGCAGCAATATATGCTCGTATCTCCCAAAACCAGACCTGAAACTCCCAGATAATCCCTGAGTGCTCCTCACTGCAGCCGCCTGCCTGTCGATATTAATATTGAGCTTTCAATAAATGATCAATACACCTTTTTATACCTCAGCATTAAATTTGTGACATGGAATCCATTAAAAGCCCCATTCACTCAAATCAACCTCATTTTTCAACGGTTCCATAAATGAACATAACAATAATAAAAAAATCGAGTCGCTAACTCGCCGTCATTAATATCCTTGCCGCCTTTATAAACGCGGCGATGATCCTCAGCTACACACTCCAATCCAACCTCGGTGTTCCTCTTTCACATATCTCTGGTCTTTATGTCGAGCTGTCTAGGACCCGTTTATTAATTTTAACGTTTATGGCTCTCGTCGGATATCGACGCCCCTTCTTACTCGCCCTGGCCCAGACTCCCCCTGGTAAATGCCTTTTATTTATCCAATAAACAGCTTCCCGAACTAAAAATGCATTTTAATGCTTTTACTTAACTTTTAAACCGGGACTCTCCCCATAAAGTCTCCCCTTCACGATTCTAAATGCTAATAAAATCTGAAACAAAGCCATTTTTTATCCAGTTAAAAATTTTAATGGACAATATACAATTTTGTATCATCAGAGATGCCTGCCACACGAATAGCGTGGAAATCCGGATCGATTTTCGAGCACTGACTGGATGGCAGGATTTTATACCATCGCCAGAGCTCGTCGTTCAGTCCAGTTTATGATTATCTGCGAAATAAATTATAATTGCAATAAATTACATGATAAAAGTTAAATGACATTTTTCGGATACATTTTATGACTGCCTCAGAGACAGCCAATTTGAGAGCTACTTCCCAAAGACAACGATGACGACGACAGCACAAACTCCCTTTCGGAATTTCAACAAAAGTAGCCGTTTTTAATGGCCGGCTAAAAGTGTCTTAATAGCGTCATCAGGCCCGGGCATACCACTGCTTCAAAATGAAAAATCACAAAACACAGACAGGAGCGACCAGATTAATATGAAACCCAAGCGCCATATATCTGGTCGGGAAATGTCTTTAGAGATCGTTAAACCACCATTATTATCATCCTGCTGCCGCTGCTTCTGCTCTTCCTCGCTCGTTCTGTTCAACCGCATTCATCTCAGTCAGTCATTGCTGGTCAAACAGGTATTCTTTGGGGGATATTAAAATGCCAACAACAGGAAGTGCATTTTAATTACAATAATTTCAAGACGATAGCGAGGACGCCACTGCTCTGAAAAATTATATGCAATTATGCTGCGCTATTACAAATTAGTCTCTCCCGGCCATTAACTCTTGGCGATTCAAATTAATAAAAACAAATTCAAATTGATAACGATTTGCCTGATTTCTAATTAAATTAAGTGCACCGTTTTCAGAAATCAGCGACAATTTATCTCATCACGGGGTGTCATCATTAAATATGTAGAATCTTTCAAATTTATTTCATTCTAAGTAATTTGAAATCCTCCACCTTTCTTATTAGCAATTTCCTTGATAAACAATGCAAAAGTATCTCAACAATTGAACCGAGGCATTCCATTGACGTACAAATGAGGAATTTAATGAATTTTCGCTCTTTTCTACATCACCATTATCCTCCCCTCAGGAGGATGACGGGGGACTGGGATGGTGGATAACGGAAGGTGGTTGAAGCATTTCCGAGCGCGAAGAAAAAAATTTGAATAAATTCTCCATCAACAATGAAGGAGGTGTGTAAAATATTTTATTATTCTACTGTAAACACTTGTGATTTAATTTGAATTTTATTTGGGTACGAAATTTCCCTATTTAAAAATTCCGTGTGCCATTTTCGATATCCAAGCGCTTCTTGCCTCCTCCTCTGGCGCTTTGCCTCACCGTGGTGCTTCTTTGGCAGATCGTCGGACGCGAGTGAAATAGAGTACTATACGTAAGTGACTGAAAATTGAATATTTTTGGCACCCGAATTTCGGAACGGCTCCGCTCTCTCCTTGTCCCTCGGCATCCTCCACCGAACGACATTATAATAAGCATCTCGCTGAATTTTTCATTCTTGGTCGGAATGGAAATAATTTATTTCGTAAATTGGATTTTAAAATGATTGAAACTTCTTCTCCTAGCCCTAACAAAATCAGCATGGGTGTGGATAGAAAAATCCTCTCAAATTTACTTCCACCACTCATACGGTGCCTCCAAATCAAAGCTGTAGTAGAAAGACGAAAGCAATTGCAAAATATAATTCCATCTAAACGCTTTTGAAATTTTGTTTAGAGCCAGTGTAAATTAAAATTAACTTGGGCGAAAAATCATCTAGGGAAAATCATAGTCTGGAATTTAATCTGGAAAATTCCATATTATCTTTATTGTCTGCTTCTGCAACTATTTTTGTCATTTTTGCGTAAATTAACTCACACCCTTTGTTGATTTAAAGTATTGTTTTCGTCCAAATGTTGTCCCTCAGTTCCAACAAGTACTTTTTTTCAGATCATCCTTCTCTTCTCTTTGTCGAGAGTCAGTTCTCTATCAAAAATACCATTTTGTCATACACTTAATTGTTGCCCAGACAACATGGAATTAAATCGGATTTATTATCTGCTGTTTTCCCTGTTTGGGGTATTTATATAACAAAACCAGCCGTACAATCTTATTATTGTCAAACTGAACTTTAATTCGACTTGAAATGTAATAATCGGCCTTGACTTGTATATTTAGCACATTGTTTCATAAATAATTGGCTAATCATTTCGAGATTTGGCTTTTCTTTTTTGATTCATTGTGTTTCCTTGTCCTGTCTTGTCTAAGTGATTAGGCCACGCTATTCATCTACGAAAATAATTAGAATAAGATTAGGGAAATAATTTTATACCCACTCGCCCTCTCACTTTATCTGAAAATTGAAAAGCAATGTTGTGTTAACTCAACAAAATGCAAACAAATAAACTTTGACAGAGTGTCGGGGATTCGCCATAATTACCGACTGTCAGAATTTCACCCTCTCTACCTCCCCATTTTATAGCTGTCCAAAAAGTAACACTTCAAATCTCTTTTTCATTATTATGATTATTTTTATTATTATTGTTCCACCAATATTATATTACACTTTGCATATAAATGGGGGGAAAACGGTAAAATCAACGAATCGACCTCATGATCATCAATCAATATTAACCATGATTCCTTTATATTCATTTAATTGTTAATTTATGTAAAATAATTGGATTACTTTTGTGAGAAAAACTCTATAATTTCCGAATCAAACAATAGCCGCCAATATAAAACCGCTCACTTTTAAGTCACTGTCAATTTATAGGATTACCAAAATGAAAAATTACCACCACTTATATCCTCCGCCTCTTCTCATCATCATCATCACCACGACGAGGACTACTCTGCCAAACTTTTGATTTGATATACTTTACCTAACAAACTTTCACTTATTTCTCTTTCATGTTCATAATAATCAGCCGCCTTTTCCGTTCACCTTTGAGAATAGAATATATAAAAATAAAGTCATTTGTCTTACAAATGTCCTTAATGTTTGCACTTTTTGTTGTTTTGTATGGGTCAACTTGGCATGTATTGGAGTCATTATACTGGAAATTTGAGGAAACAATTACACTTATGATGGACATATGACATGATTGATTGCATGGGAAAGATGTCCTAGCATGCTGACTCTGTAGATTTTCCATCTTTTTCCGAGACCTCCTTGGATGTTATCGGTCCCTTTTTGTGGACTTTATTAAGATGGAAAAGGAACGAACATTTATAAATTATAGTATGGCCAGTTGAGCTCTGTGTGTTTTTGTGAAAATTCCTTTTGAATATAGAATACTGCTGCTCTTTTATCAAGTTCAATTCCCAAGGAAGAGACATTTATCGTAATTGGAAGTTATGTATATTCAATGGAATGTTTTCTTTTGTTTATTTTCAATACATTCCGCTCTCTTGGAACATTCCTGAGCGAATACCTCTCGTTCACACCTCTACCTACATTATTAATACTAATAATAATCAGCACCATCAACATTTATGACAAGAATGAAGGGATAAAAGCATTGGCGACGCGACGCTGTCCCTTTACAAAACTTTCAACAATACTCCTTCTAGAAAATTATAGGTAATCTATGCCGTTTTAATTAAACTCATCTTCTCCCCGTTATATAATATACCTGTATACCATTCAACTCTCTCTCCAAATTTCTTTGGCCATTAGTTTAATCTCAATTGCAATTTTCTGTTATCTAATGACAGCAATTCACTGAATTTCAATTACTTAATTAAATAAAATGGAACTTGTATTACGACTATGTGAAACTGTGTCTGTGTGTTGTCGTATATTGAAGAATTGAAGGGGATAGGACATGTTTGTGTGTTTGCCAGTTTGCGCTTGACGTCACACAAAAGCTCAACAACTCATTTTAGACATCGGCAGCGACTACCGGACAGTGCTCGCAATACTCAGGATGGACAATACAATGATAAATGGCACGGTCCTATATCGAGAACACCTTTTATCGAAATTACTTCTCAGCACAATCTTGATCCGGGATAATCATATTTATTGTTGACAGCACTGCTGTTTGTGCTATTCCCAATCCATGAACCACAAAGCAATACAAAGGGATCCTCAGCCTCTTCATTTAATCTTGTTTTCCTATATCAGTCCCCTATTAAATTAATCCATTTTATAATTTTGAAAACAAGTCATTTTTTCCAATTGATATAAAACTTTCAAACAAAATTGAATTTTTTTTACATTACTATAGTTTTATAAATTTTAGTTATTTAATAAAATTAATAGGCGCTAAAATGTTAAGTTTACTTATTTTAAAGGCAAAAACTCTGAATCTTTAATTTAAAACATAATGATCAGAGATGGTTTATTAATGTCTTGTCTTTCTTAAGTATAAAATTATAAGTAATTGTCGAGTTGCTAATAAATTTCCATGGAACCGATCGACAAGACGTAATAACGTGTCAGACTGATAAATAAGAAAAGTTTTTCGTATAGATACTTTCAAAGACAGTGAATGGCGTTATTATCCTTTAATATAGGTAAGGTCAATCTGTGGATGACGCTCTTGTCGTGTCATAATAGAGAGATCTGAAAGGTGATGGCAGTGACGAGCATCATTATTAGATACCGAATTGAAAATGAAATCTAATTTCATTTCATGGTCCTCCTCTATCTCGCTCGCTCGCCATCACTTGCAGAATGGATTTCTGAACAACGGACAGGAGCATAATAACAACAACAAGCTCAAAGCATCTACGACCGCCATCACTCCTGTCCTGTGTATAGAGAGTAGTACACTATACGTCCACCTCATTATCGGCGTATAATGTTTCAGGACGGAAAATGACAACGTGAAACTTTTGTTCTTGATTCAATTTAATTTAATTCTATCGTCCTGTCGTCTAATTGCATACTAAAATTACATCAGCCAGCCAGTGAGCCATCCCCAACTCGGCCCGGTCACCAAAGTAGTACACGCATACAATTACTCCAGATATCTCTAACATACAGACAGACAAAAACGGGGGAAAATCGATGAAATTCAATTACATTTAACGGAAACGGAAGAATTAATTATTTACTGAAATGAAATGAATAAATTAGATGTGAAAAAAATAAATAATTTGGGAAGAGAGTCCCTTTTGTGTGTGTGCGCGCTTGTGGTTTTATCTGTCTACTATCGCGCTGCGGTTATCATCTCTATGCCATTAATACTGGCGGTTGACCATAAAGAAATTACGATGCGATTGTGGTACCCTAAAATTAAAAGTTGAACATAATTTGGGTAATAAACGTTGACTTGATGGACAAAACGAAATTAATATTTAATCCAGTAATGGATCAATACGACGACGATGGTCATTAGATTAGAGCCTGAATTATCGGAATTCCGTTTTATATTACACCTGATTTGGTTCATTTAAAGGCGGCAGCATAATAGCCCCTAAAACTACCTCATGCACACACGCACCGCTTTCACTCACTTTAAATTCCTATCAGATAACTGCAATAAATAATTCAATCCAGTGACTTCCAATATAATATATGTTTACCATCCATATCATATATGTATACGGACAACAAACAAATCAATTCACAGCATGAGTGTAGTGTTGTAAAGTATATATAGATATATTTATGTTATATCGGAGGTCTATTTGCTTTATGGCTCTTTGATACCAGAATTAAATTCAATCCAACACATTGATCCCATGGTTTCTCTTCAGCAGAAATGAAAAATAACGATGGTTTCTATTTCAACTTATTTTTTACTATATTTTCTTCTTACTGCTTAAATCTCATTTTCAATGCGTTTTTGTTTTATTATACAAGTTGGTATCCTATAGCACACAGCCAGTTGTGAGTAAAATTACCAACGTGACTATATGTCACGTGGATCTCTCTTACGGCAAAACTCCCCCAGGGGTTTTAATTTAGTGTTTCAAATCTCAAACGTACTTAAATCTATTAATTTTGCCAACTCATCAATCTGGTTGCATAATTGTGGAAACTAATTGAAGGCAAACCCCATAATTCTTGCCTACCCGAGGAGGACCTTGTTCTCGTATTGACAGCCAGAGTTTAAGATCATTATATAGACAAATAAAATGTTTATGAATAGAACACGAATCAGTGGTTTTATACAAATTTCACTATGGTATGGCATGCATAATAGGTTGTGCGATTTTATTGATTTAGAGAAGACAGGTATAGAAATAACGAGCCAAGGACTCGACTCTTTGGCTGACACACAAAAAGCCTCACCATTTGTTAGATGTATTGATATGAAAAGGAAAAACGAAAAGTGCGGGGATATTCGTTAGGAGAGAAGAAAATGTCAAAATGCTTTGAAGGATGTTGATTAAGATATTTGAATAAATTTGCCCGAATCAAAAGAGGAAAGAGAACCCATAGAGAGACGAGCGCTGGTGCTGGTGAACACAAAGAATGTTGTTATGGTAACATTCGGGTGCCATATCTCTCATCTTCCGAGCATAAACACACGGTAGACACACTTCATAGAGAAATATGTATATTTCAGCAATAATTTTCCGCCAGGTGAAATTATCGTCGTCGTTATTACTTTTTGGCAATACTTGTTCATTTTCCATTTTTTCTCGATAGACGACGGTAGATGCGTGTGCCGTGTGCATTGGAATGAGTAGCGATGGACGGACGGGTGTTGGCGACAAAGACATCTTTGTGAGAGCATAACGACAAACATGTCATTCTTCTAGTCTAATAATGCTGCTCCTGCTATATGAGACCGAGACAGCGACATGAAGTTTTGCGATTCCATTTACATTACCCCAAAACTGTCTTCGCACACATCCATTTAATAGATGTATGTACCAGGCGAGTAGGGTAATGAAATTGTCTCGAATTTTTTCGTTATAAATCAATTCACTTCAATGTTCATCAGTTCCAATTCAGATCGGAATGAATGAATAGCACATGACATATTTACAAGAACGACTACTCGCTACTATACCATACTACGAGTATATTACGACGATTGGAGCGGTGTCCCTAAAAGAAGGTGGTTCTCTCTCATGCGCATGTAAATAGAATTCACTACTTTGGCAGCAAATAAAATCTCGAGCCAAATTCTCACTACTGTCATTAATTTGTCACAATATAACTAATATAAGTGCAACCATGTGCTTTTGTGTTTGCCAAAGCACTTTGTTCGGCAATGAACATTTTTAGCAATTACTTTGTCAACATAAATTTATTTCCTTCCGTCTATATTTTACTCATCCGAATCTTCAACTTTGGGAGAAAGGGTACTTTCTTGGACACCTCTTTTACTTGCTGCCCGCACTTTGTTTAGTTGTATTATTATACTCCAAACAAAATTATTAAGAGCAAGCAGGAAAATGAGGCGACGACGATGATATAGAAATAAAAGAAAAACAGCAACAGCTCTTCCGACAGGAGTACAGAAATAAATTCTTCAATTTCAAAGAATATTGCCTTCTAACACGAGAATCCCGTCAGAACAGCGTATTAAATTATTCAATTAAACAATGTGTACTCGTCAAAAAGCAGCAGCCAGGAAGAGGGCTAAACACCATGGAACAGTAGCGACACTCGAGCCAAAACTCGAAGGCATCACCTTGTCACTGCTACCGTGTATCCGAAGCTCGACTGTAACTGTCAAACATTGAAATAAATACTCTTAACGAAGCTCATTGGTTCCAAAGACTTATTTCGTTTTGGCACGTAAGATTATCCTTTTATACCAAATTACCAGTCGGCGGCTTCTGTTTCACCATTCCGATTCTTAAGAACTGATAACAGCCCCCGTCCGCCCCTGCGTCCTCTACAAACTATGGCGAATCAATTAAAACTTTATGCACAAACTTTATGTAGGGCTTTTTTCACGAGTTTGACACTTTAATTAGTATGCCACCAATTAATTATCCTCCATCCTCTTCTCGGTTAACTGTGTACCAATATACTATATAGTCGACATAAATTACTCATGTTCACATGTACCATTCATTCAGTCGCTCACTCATTTGTACTTTTGTATCTATCCATGATGTAAATCTGCGGTAATTCTAAATTAAATTGACGGTTGCAAACACGTACACAGAGAAACAGATACATATTATATTATTGTATATATAGAAACAGTGCAATCGTTAATGGCATCATCAGTTCATTAAAATTTGATCGAATCCAGTTAAGGATGTACGAAATTTAATTTCGCCGGCAAACATCTGATGCTCCATGGAATCCATTTTATATATATTCGCCAAGAATCTCAGTTAAATTTGAGATGATGCAGTCTATTTGATTTCAACAAGCAGCCATGCACTTGAATTTTCATGATCGATTTCGCAAGATGTGACGACGATAAGTACTTTCGGATTATGTTTGATGCTCAGCATTTCAAAAGATTATATCCAAGGTGTGACTGGTAAAATCATCTACAAAAGTAAACGAAATTTTCAAAATAATCGGAACAAAAATAGATACTTACTTCCAAATCCAATATTAACACAATATTTTTCCAATCCACACATAATTACTTTGCTATTTGAGACTTAATTAAAAGCATATATTTTATAAGATTTTTGTGAAATATCAAATAGCATTTAGATGTGTTGTTAGATAATTAACTAATTTTTATTAGGGTTGTGGATTTATAACTTTCATACAAATTGTTCAAATATAATAAGAAAAGTTTTAATTTCAAAATGTTGGTAGCTAAAAATTATATTTTAAACTTATAAAAATAAAGTGTGCCCGTCGATCAAAAGAGACCTAAAAACACAAAGAGTATTAATTTAGGTTTCATTATTTAGTGACATACGTATAATCCTAGCTCTTAAATATGAATATTAAACATATGATATCTCAACACTGTTCCCAAAGTATGAAATTATAAATAGCCAAAATCTTATTACCACAAACAATGTGAAGGAGACAATATATATTTTATAGATGGCATCAATACATGGAGCAGTGGCAAGAGCAAAAGAGCAATGTTATTAATTTTCGTGCCCGGGTTACGTAATATTATTACCCTGGTGATCGCATATAAAACGGCGAAAGGTGTCTAGGGGTGGCTTTTCGGTACTTAATTAACATGTGCAAAACTCAATTAAACCGGTGCAGAGGTGGGGCGGTCCGAGCCCGAGTCATATGCTCTAACCTTCATGTCATTCCTTTCTAAAACTAAGCACATTTGTCGTCCACAAATACTCATCTGGGTCGCAGCAACAACCAACCACCTCCGACTGAGTGATGAAACATGAGACGGATACTTTATCGATTAACAGCAGTGCATAGATACGAAGAGGGCAGTAGGAGAAGAACTAATAACCAGGGGATGTTTTCTGGTAACAACAAATAATAATAAAAATGAAGGAAAATAATGTTGATGATGATAACAGCAGTTTATAAACAACATTTTCTTTGCATTCAACAAGCAAACAAGCCAGCAAACATCATCATCATCTTCCTCCTATGGACTCTGCTCTACTCTTTATAAAGGAAAGGAATCTATAAATTAAAATAAAATATAAGCCAGGAATCGCTGCAAGTCTGTTTATGTTTAGAGAACTCGCTCCTCTGCCGGAATTATTGCCTTTCAGTTCAGTGCCGAGAGATCAGTCAATGGCAACAAACGAGTAATCAATACTGGAGTGTGTTTGGCTCCATTTTCCAGCAAATGTGCCCCAGGCATCCAAATAAGGTTCAATTTTTGATAGACAGTCAATTAAAATTGGATCAAAATAGCCATCCTATAAGAGGATTAATAACATTATTGATGGTAGCCAAATCGCCTCTCGTCTTGACATAGTACCACCCGAGAAGCGAGGAGCGCCAATAACAGCATCCAAGTCCCAAGATGAGCTCTCCGAATGTCAAATTAATTGGCAGTCGGCCCTCACCCCGGCACTGCCTCACAAAAGATCAAACTCGATACTCACTGCCAGAGTGAGTATGGTATGTACGACGACGAGCCAGCCAGTGTCACAATTTTCCAGATTCAAAAGTACTTAGTATATTATGCCAGTCGCCCGCCCCACGCACACACAGAGCCACAAATACATCGAAATGGAATTTCTAATTAAATTTCATCTTAATTAGATGCTTGTGAGCGAGAAAGAGAGATTTAATTTTTAAAAATTGTAATCCCCAACTTATTTTGCCATTAATTTCTTTTAATTGGCAATAAAATGTTTTTAATGCTGGTGGAAACCCTCAAAAGGGCGCACCGACAGAAACGATAGGTACCACCAGGGCGGAGGAGGGGCGGGCGCCCGTTAGATTCGCTTGTGCAAAGACTCACTCGAGATGAGAGAGAATGGGTAACCCATAGTAACCGGTCTATGAAATGAGGACGATGACGATGATGATGTGCTAAAGATGAAATGCTCTTCAGAGAGATTATTTATTTATGAATATTTTGCGAATAAATATATTTCCACAGCAATGATTTTTATTAACGTTCGGCTATGTATGATAATTGGTGCTGATATGGATACCGAGCATTTATTCGGTTGTTTTTCTGCTTAAAGTTGGCATAACTCATTCTAACTTGATGGCAATATAATATATTTTAAAAACTTTTTCGCTGCTTTTTATTAAAACGAAACATTTAAGTGATAATTTTCACTTTTACCCATTTCTATTTTGTACCATAATTAGCGACAATCAACTTAATGTGTGTGAGAAAACATTCCACAGCGACATTTGGTTAAGCCCCTGGAGGCTAATTCGGCACACAACGTGTCAATGCTATGCTCTACAATTTCAAGACGGCACAGATCTAGACAATCATAAGGACAGGGAAGAAAAGATTAATTTGTGAATAAAAAATTGCTTGTAATTCCAATTAAGATTACCCATCACACACGTACTTATTTAAAGCCATAGTCCCATTCACACCGGGATATTCAAGCCCAAATAATCTGCCATGCCTATAATTTGCATAATTTCTCCCCAAGTTCTAATCTTTATCGTCATTTCCGCCCCCACAAACCTGAGGTGAAATCCGTCAAGAAATTAGAATTCATCAATATAGACCCTGTTTTCGCAATACATATTTATCAATACAAATAGGCATACACATATGTGTCCTATTGTATATTTAGATGGCGGAAAGAAGTGAAATTATTTTCAAGTTTATAAATAAATGTGTGTACTTTTTTCTGACGAAATCCCTAGGCTATAGACACTTGTCGATTGAAGGATGTTGATCTGGGTACACCGTAACAATGGGGCTCTCTAGAAGAGGGTCATTTTTCGAATTAAATTCCTTTTACAAAGTTACAGGCATATATACATCGAATTACTAATACTTTAAGACGCTTCTTTTCGTTGGACGACAAAACCATCGATTGGATGAAAAAGTTTCGACAAGAAATTATCATCTCTCTTTTAAATATGATTTCGCTTTTAATGCATCAATTTCGAAGCTGGCTGACTGTAAAGGAGAGGAATCATCAATAAAAGTTCCATTCTCAATTTTCCCATTCTTTTCATGTCTTCCGTCTTATAGATAGATCCAGCTCTGTTGATTTCTTTTTTTCCTCCTTCTCTCTCTCTTTTTAAATATGAATTTGTTTATACGTATACATATTGTCATAGATATACTACTTGCTAAGAGCCTTCAGTCCTATTCGACATATACGTACACTTGAAATTTTTATTTGATATTAAAATTTTGTTGTCGGTTTCTCTTTTGTTGAGGATGGGGAAAAGTTTTATAATGAGGGTTGACATTAACAATAAAACGGTATTATGTTCGTCGTGAAGAGATGGGCCAAAGAGCTTGAGTGGGGACAGGGACGAAAGAACTACTATCAATAATACAATGATAAAGTCGATGATATGGGACAGAAGCAATGATTAGATAGGTTTAGTAATGTCCCTAGATAATTATGGAAAGAAAAAAATACTCTAAAAATGTGTCATATGGGGCCAATTCCAGTCAGTCAAGTCTCTTCCTCCCCCAGTGCTGAATCTTCAAACTTGTTTCCACCACACCTCCTACTCCTCCACAATATCTATCTCTCTATCTCTGTCTAAAATCATTATACGTTCCAGAAGTCTAATTAAATTGAAGCAAGTTTGACTTACTGTGGTTTCCACAGTATAAACATATGGTTGGTTTCCATTCAACACATCCGCCCAGCCGACTTCCTTTTCAATGCCCGGATAATACCCGGGAATTACTTTTTGTTCCTCTTTGCGCGTTAGATAATAATTATCAACTCAATAAGTGAGCAGGCTAAAGACTTTCCACCTTCTGCAGTTCTCTGAAGGCTAATATTAATTCTGTCTCGCTTTTTAGCTTATAAAAATGTACACTTTTATTTTGCTCATAAAGTCAAATCAAAAACGTAATTACGTTGATATAATGAGATTTTTAATAGATTTCCTTTCATCAAACAGTTTGCATTAAAAATTCGTACTCGCGGTTGCACGCTTATTCGCTTTACCTTCATACATGCATATTTATGCAAACAACTTGAAGTGTGCTAAAATTGAGAATTAATAAATAATTTCTTCTAAAATCAACAGATTGCCACATTGAACGTTTTTTGTCAGCTTTGTGAAAGTTTAATACAACCACAGCCAAATAAATAAATTAAGTGTTTTCTCTAAAACAGAACACTTATAAAACCGTTGTGCTTTAATTTTAAAGTAAAAATATGCCAGTTTATCATAATTCAATTAATAGAACCATCTTACATTACCATAGACTAAATAATGGCACTATCCTATAAGATATTTTCACCAATTTCATTGAAAGTCCTCAAGCATATACATTACACAATCGATCTGTAAATGCTTCATGCAACTGACAGATGTCAAATTTCCATGCCTCTTTCGAGGAAAACTTTTTAAATACATTCGTAGACCGAATATTTACTTAGCCCAAGCACACACTCAAATCTGTCATCTTGCGTAAAGAAGTAGATTAAAAGGAACCGCTTTATTTCACCCTTACCGAACCACAACCACCGTTAAACAAAACGAATCGATTTGTCAAGCCAGAGAATTATTCACAGAAAAAACCAACAGCTTTTATCATTTATGTCATTAAAAATGCTATAACTTTGTCCATTTATTTGATTAACACGAATTCTGCTTTTCGTAATTGATGGCCTCTTATTTATTATGATACGCTTTTTCTATTCCATCCAACGATTTATGGTCCTAAAATTAGAAACGATTTGAAATTTATATGCTTGACAAAATTCTAAATACAGACTGAATTTCTCTGCCCAATGATCAACATTTAAAACCAGAAAGTTTAACCATATACGAGTAAAGACTAACCAATAAAACGACAATCAAATATATAGTCAAATTCAACAATAATTTATTTTAATCAAATTTGCTAATAGGAAAATAAATATAAAATGATTTTTAAAATATATGGAAAGGAAATCCGTTTAAAATGACCTCAATAGATAAAAAAAACTGAACTTTCATTTAGACAAATAAACGACCAACATGCAAATAAAAAACATTTTGTTTGTTCGGAAGCATTTCAGAGTTATAAAATTTCGATTAGAGGCAACCCTTTAAATCAATTTGTTATTGGAAAGCTGGTCCCGAGGGTATGAATCAATCTCTAAATGAATCCTTCTGCTGTTTATTTTAGTATCATCGTTATTTTCTCTTAACCCCCGCGTCGTCTCTTGCATTGCACTCATGAGTGCTGAAATTTTTACAATTTA
>JXOV01026532.1:0-10947 GCA_001014945.1 Clogmia albipunctata
TTTCAATTATATTGACCGATAAAAGATGTTGTTTTAAAAATTTTTTAAAATAAATACTATTTTTAATGTATTTAAATATTTTTAAGAATTTATTATACTAACTAAATTATAAGGAATAAATGATATAAGATATTATTGAGACAAAATATTATAATACATTCATGTTTGGGCTACAAGTCTAATAGTATATCCATTTAAAGTAATAGCAAACTTGATTTAACTAAATGGACTATTTGGTTGCTCGCTGTTTTTTCACATGACTATTTTTGGAATCGAAACAGTGCTGGTATCAGTTTTCAAGTGGTAATAAACATAACGGGAATGTGTAGCCGTCATAATAATATCGCGAAATATGAATAGTCATAGTAAACGATGCGATAATGGGTGCAAAATCAGCAGGCAGCGAAATAACATGAATTTTCGCCGGCATATTACACAATGAAGTTCACACGTCGCAACGCAAACCAGCAGAGAGCCGATTAAAATACGATCACCAACTATGGATAGGCGGCGACCTGGAAATCCAGTTCACCAGCAGGAACTAGAACTTACCACAACACTGTAGACAGAATCAAGAGTTGTACAACATATTAGTTCAATGGGGCACGCATTCTCCAGTCTCGTATCTTTGTTCCCATGCGAATATTGCGTCGAACTTAAATAGATTAACTAATGTCTGTGATGAGAGATTGTATTCTCTTCATCTTGAACAAGAAAAAAAACTCTTAACTGAAACAGATAAAAAACACAATGGAAACAATTTAAACGTACAAGATCAAGTTCATTCGGATTTGTAAATTGGATTACAAAACCGAATTATTATACATTTCTTGTTCGTGGTAGCCAATGAATGATGTTTTCTCTTTTCCACTGTTTTATACATAAGGTTTTATTAAAACAAATTGTGTCTTATAAAAGATTTTATTGATTTTTAAATATACTAAAACGAAAATTTGCTTTAATATAGTAAACCATTCACAACGAAACTCACTTCTATATAAATTTCATCAATTTGATGATCACTCACGATGGTGACATCTTAATAATGAATATACATAATATCAATTAAAAGTAGCTAAAATTCATAAAACTTATAATACATTTCTTTATAGGTCAGTTTCCAACTAGAATGACTGTCTTGTAGACAGTACTGCCTGTTTTAAACCTGCTATCCCGAATGATATTATATAATAATTTTAACAAATTTAGCGATAAGGCAGAACTTAATGTACTTATTTGGCAATTTAATATTTTTATATAGGTATTTTAATAATCTTCTCTCTCTCTCTCTCTCTCTCTCTTAAATGTGTCCTCACATTTAATAATTTTAAAAAATAACAGTGCGCTCAAAATGCACTAGAGCGTTTACATATCTTTGACATAACAAATACTAGAACGATATTAACAATTTCATGTAATCAAAATAATTAAATAAATACAAAATTTAGTTTTAAATTTCGAATTTAGAGTAGGCCCTATATATATTTTATTTTCTTTCATTTTGTGGTATTTTTATTTGTTCTGTTCTTTTTATTCGCGAATATTAATTAATTCAAATTAAAAAATTCTTAGCGGCAGTAGCTAACTCTATCTACTCCTCCGCGTGGCTGGAAATGCCAATCTTGGTTTCTTCAAACGAGAGACTCCACCACCCAACAAACACCACGGTTTGATAGTAATTATGCTAACGGTTTTGTGGCGTAGGGTTTTGTATTATGTTTTGTTCGATTCGAGTCTTAAATTTAATGGCAAATCAATGCAATTGATTGCAAATGAAGGTAACAAGCCAGAAAAAATGACGTTATGGGATAATTGCATTTGCAGTAATTGACGACGCTCCATTGTCTTACATAATGGTGCATTCTGGAACTGTGATTGGGGATCAGCATGAACGATTACTAACCTTACAAAGAAACTGTCGACGACCACGGTAAATCGGTTAGCTTCACTGATCAAAACGTTGATCATCGAATTACTTAATGTTTTTCTTTATGGCTATTTTCCTATTTTCTCCGCTATTTATCAACCATTACCAATTGCGGTCCAGTCCACTGACTTCCGATTCCCAAATTCTAACTTGAGTACATCAATTCCTCATTACTTTTATTATTATTCTAAATCAGATGAATTTGAATCCTAGGTTGCATGTACTTTGCAATAGAATTATTCAAATTAAATATAGCTTTATGATAAAAAAAAATAGTTCGGTTCATATGTTTCTAAATATAATTATTATTTTCCAACTGTAAGCTCCGCAAAAATTTTAATAAGAAATATGAGCCAGCCAATACGATATTGATTTTTATCAAATTAGTCAAATTTGTATAGAAGTCAGTTTCGTTTGTTTAAAATTAAATAAAAACATCAAAATGAAAAAAACATAAACTCGTATCAGATGAGATCTTAGTGCAAGTAAGAGTCAAAATATATTAATCCACTTTAACATAAAATTGTAGAAATTTAATAAATAAGTACCTAAAACTTACTTGTTTTGGAAAAAAATTTATATAAAAGATTTATAAAGATTTTTGTATTAATTTAAAATGTATAATGTGTTTTAGAAAACATGATAAAAATCCAGCATAATTTTATTCACCTGGTTGTTTATATAACAATCTATATTTTAATATTACAAAATTTTTAATTGATAATTTTTTTATTTAATTTGTTCAGAATGTATAAATACGTGTATAGAACTATAAATATAATCAAGTCTTGGTGTTTAATAATATCTTTATTTAATATATACTTATTTATATTGATAGGTATATATATTAATATAAATAAGTATATATAGATATATATTGATAGGTATGTATATCAATATAAATAAGTATATATTAAATAAATTTCCTATACATAAAACTCACTATGTAAACTCTATTTTATTGCCATAAGACTGTTCTGGTAAAACAGACCAAAATAAATCGAACGGATGATGTACCTGGCTGGGAAACAATGGGTTAACGTGTATTCTGACTATAACAACGATTCACGAGGAGTGTACAAGAAATTATTTTCATTCAGCGAATTCTTTTGATCGTTGCGTGTTACCTGAGCTGAACATTTGGATTCAGTTGCTCGACTCGGAAGATTCTAGTGTGGAGACGGTTTTCTAGCATTGGTAGTGCGTGATCGTGATTATATGTCTCTTTCGAATTTGTCGTAATATGCAATGAGATTAAAACAGAGAGTTCCCAAAAAATTAGTGATCGTGTCGTGTTTTTTCCTTGGTTCTGTCGTGGCTTTTTTTCCCTTCATTTTGCTTAATTGAATTGAATCATCAACAAAACAGAATAATGCTTTTACCACGAATGCGCTGGACTCAATTGCTTTTTGTGAGACGTTTTGGTCTGACGTGAAAAAATAGTGGCTAATAACTAAATTATTACACGTCGAGGAATTGATGGAATGGTCGAGTGAATGTGGAATAAAGAAGCTTCTTACTCCAGTGGTGGCATTAAGTCCTGAGATTGGTCGCACTTTGAGTTAAGAGCGATAAGATGTGGCTATTTGTGCTGCCCCCATGGATTAATTCCCTTCGCCATTGTCTTGTGCTAAGCCACCATCAACTGATACCAATTTGAAATGTTGTGATTCTCAGTGTGTGTGTGTTTTTGTGAGCAGCAAAACAGTGACAAAAAGTTAAAAGTGTCTTTCCTTTTTACGTCCTCCTCTCTCTGGAATCAGAATCGTTCTCTAAACCAACAAAACGCAACAAACCCATATTTATTGGATTATTTAGAATCGCTTTGGATTTGCTAAGCTCTGCTGTCAGGCAAACACGATGCCCTTCACCAGACCTATGGGCATCGTCCCGCCACCTCTTCCCCCGTCTAACGCCAGTGAGTATTATTTATGTACTGCATTCTCCAATGACAAATACACACACTTTGCTTGCTGCCATTTGACGATAACAGCTTGGGAACGGTCAGGGTTTAATGTCTAAATCAATTGCCATTTGTGTAAAAACATAATCCTGTTTGATAAAATAATAATCCGTAATTGATGCGAAAGTTTAACATTCAGAAAATGTTTAGGATGTGTATTTCATTTCAGTTACTTTTCGTATTTTATTTAGAATAATCTTTTTACATATGAACATTAAGAAAGAACCCACTGTTAAAATATTAATTAAAACAATTTTATACTAAAAATAAATTTCATAAAATAAATTAAACAATGTTGTTGATCTAAATATGGTAATGTCCTACCAATCAGAGTGATACAATTTTTTTTCTTCTAATTTCAAGTTATTTTAAAGATATCTTTAGTTTCAGGCAATATATTATTTAATTTTTGTTATTACAATCGACTATTTGTTATTGTTTTGACTACCAGAAAAAATGTAATTAATTTATATTTTGATTTATTTAATAAATGGAAACTGTTCTTAACAAAAAACATATTTGTCTTAAAATAGTATATATTTTTCAGATTATTTACAATGTTTTCTAAAAAATTAATCATTTTATTGGTAAACCTTTTTTCTTGAATATATAATTGTTAATTTTTTTAATTTTCTTAACTAATATTCCTGTTTGTTTAATGAATTTGATTAAATAAATATATATTTTAATTATTAATAATAATCTGGATTCAATCTTATTATGAAATATAATATTGGTCACATGAAAAATAATACATTTTATATAAAAATAANGTTTTTTCTTGAATATATAATTGTTAATTTTCTTAACTAATATTCCTGTCCTTTAATAAATTTGAATAAATAACTATATATTTTAATTATTAATTATAATCTGAATTCAATCTTATTATGAAATATAATATTGATCACATGAAAAATAATACATTTTGTACAAAAATAATCACTGTAAATAGTATTTTAATCTNCTTTTTTCTTGAATATATAATTGTTAATTTTTTTAATTTTCTTAACTAATATTCCTGTTTGTTTAATGAATTTGATTAAATAAATATATATTTTAATTATTAATAATAATCTGGATTCAATCTTATTATGAAATATAATATTGGTCACATGAAAAATAATACATTTTATATAAAAATAATCACTGTAAATAGTATTTTAATCTATATCTTTAATTTATACTACAAGAAAGCTTTATTTTTTACGTTAATTAGAAAATAATTAACTTTACCAATTTCATTACTTTGCTGATTTTATTCAGCAGTATATTTTTTCGCAAAACAAATCACTTTTAAACAATTAATGATTTAACTGTTTCTTAAATAATTTAGTAATCGGTCGCAAATTTCAATCTTTAATGTACTCAACTCTGAAAGTTTTGAAAGAATTTAAATTTTGTCTTTGGATTACGGTAAACGGGACCAGAAATCAAATAAGTTCTTGCAATAACACGTTGTATAGAATTTCATTAATAATTTCATAAAAATATATTACACAAATTGTGTAGAGCCATGTTATTGTAATTAAGACAATTGATACTAAAAATCAAGACGTTACATGACAAAATAAATATTAATAAGAATAAAAGTTGTGATTATGTGGACCAGAACAATGGCAAAAGCCGGTGACACAATTTCTTATCGTGAAATGCCATTAACTATCGTTAAGTAAAAGACAATGCTGTCGTTCGGCAATTAGCGTTAATTTAAAAAGCGACGACGACGGCATTCGGCCACCAGCAGGAAGTAAGTTGTGGCCAGAGCAGATTCCGTTCTGTCTACACGATCCGAATGCATATTAAGCTACAGAAAAAACAACAACAAATCGAAAAATAGTGCCGTAAATCCACTTTCTTTCTATGCACGCTCTCTGGGTTCTCTTCTGTTTTCGTCATCATCATCAACATCATGACCAACAACAGCAATGACCACCAGGTCAATGGCATCTCTTTGGAGCTGCCGACGACGACCACGACGCCGGTCGTCTTCGTTTGTCGACAACAGTCGTTTAGCAATTCCATTCTTGGACGCGACCACTGCGCGCGAAGCTCCGACGACTCTTCGCAGCCCATCCAGCAGCGAACAATCGAAACGGAATAGAACTCCACGAATAGGCGAGATAATTGTTACCATTTTGTTCATTTCCAGTATCTCAGATTTCATCCAGGTCTTCTCTTTATTCGGGCTGTAAAGATTGTTTTTTGTTTCCTTCCTCACATTTTGTGGCAAAAGCAGACAATTGCTTAGAGCAGATGAAGGCAATGATCATGCTAGTCTATTTATCGCCAAAAATCTTATTCAAATAGTCCGTGCCTCGAAAATTTGTCACCAACCGTTGCACAATGAGACCTCCAATAGTGTTTTCAACTTAACTGAATACTAGTATAGTTAAAGCTCCTTATGCGCTGTATTTTACGAAACAATAACCCTTTCCAGTATTCCATAAGTTTCACATTTCTTATGATCTAATAAAATTTTGAATAAACATTTCGATTAGATCCGTGAGTAATGACATTTTAAGCGGCAAATTGTGTCTCAATTTTTACATCCACGAATAAGGAACTTCGAATACAAAACATGTATTTAAATGATAAATTAAAATCATTTGAATAATTTTATAATTAAATGCATTCTTTATTGTTTATCTATCACTCACTTGGCCTTAATATCTCAGGAACCACAAATCTTAGGAACTTCTAATTATTATAATTATTCTAATTATTAAAATGCTAGCGAAATTCATTTATAGCATTCCTTATTAATATAGTATATTAATAAGTATATTGAATTATAGAATAGTACCTAAAATATGCATTTAAAAACTAATTAAAACTGTAACATTACATACAAACTGAAATATTGTGAACCCTACATCTACAAACTTATAAAAAAGAATGAGTTCCGAATTGTTTAATGGTCCATTTAACACTTTACAAAGACGCATTTTTTACCGAAAGCGCTCGTTTGTTGGTTCAGTTTCTCTCGAAGTGTTCGGAGGGGTTCATGGGAACAAATCTCGTCCAATAATTGATGGCTTGAATAGAGTGCGTTGACAATGGGTTACGCCGCTGTGAAACAAGATTATTAGCCATAGATAAGTTAAGTCCAGCCTCTGTTTAAATGACTGGGCATAAAATTTATTTGAGAACAAAATAACGTATTACATAATTATGTCAATTTGAATTCTAGTTATTTATTAACAAAACCAGTGTGCAATGAAAGGGCCATGATAAGGCGGTCTTTTGTTTTGTTCGGCGCAGAGGAGACAAGCTTTTCGGGGAAATATTCGTAAATCAAATTTAATACCTTGAAATATCACTCCTTTGTAATCACAATGAATTCATGGACTGTTAGCAAACTCATTCACCCCACAGCTTTGCATCCGTTGTCTGCCCGGAAAGGGGTTGGCTGTGGGAGGGGGGACCAACTAGGTTATACGCTTCGGCGACCATCCAAACAAATGCAACATCTCTCTCCAACAAAGACGACCGAGACGTGCATTCTTACGACTCTTTGCCGGCTTATTATTATTGAACAAAGATCTCACTTTTGAGAGCACAGTTGCAGATAACCAAAGAAATCACTTGCAATTCAACTTTGCTTATTAAATTATGAAAGTACTGAATTACTCGTGCCCATAAAGAGCTTCTCCTCGCCCGAATAACTTCTTTTTTTCTCAGATTTTGAAGACCGGTATTTCACACAGATACTTCCTAATTTTATATTATGATTACACACACTTTTCTCTTAAATTTAATAACGATTTATGTGTTTTTTAAAGTTTGATTATGCCCTACAATTGAACCGAATGAAAATACTTTAAAAATTAGAAAACAAAACAGATCAATTCAAATATATTTTAATTTGCATACTACACGTTGCAATAGAAAATTGAGTCCACATAGGCCATCCATAACAAAATGTCATTTGATGCAACCAATGGATTATGCCTGGGTAATCTCAGGGATTGGATAGCGGACTTTGATTCGAATCGACTTTGCGAAACGTGCAAAATATTTTAATCGAAATTCCGATAAATTATAATATTTGCGGAATACCACTTCATCGGTTGGTGTTTGGCTAGCATTCTCTTGCGCCGTATTGCCACGTATTTAATCAAAAGACACACTCAGAATGCGAAGGAATAAGTCCGCTGCTATATCGATTCCAATTTAATAGCAATATGCGAAAAGTTGGGGCTTAAATCACTTTTTGGTCACGTCACCTTGACTTTGTCCAATGGCGAATTTTTGTTCAAGTAACACAATTATTATTTATTATGTGAATATTATATAAAAAAAAAAGCCAAGTGATACAAGACTATAGTCTGTAGTTTTAGGGTGACCATACCTGTTATAAGCCTTGATTGTTTCGTAAAAGATCGTATTTTTATCATTGGTTCGTTCTGTTTTATATTAACATTTTAATTTTGTACTGTTTCTCTATTGGCTATTAAAAAATTATATAAAATACTATACACCCGCAAGGATTAATTTGAAGTAAACTACCTTATGATGTCGATTTAACAAAGAAGTAAAATAGTTAAGTATTGTAAATTAATGTGTAAAATAATGATTTTAAAAAAATTTCTTGTAATATGTACGAATTTGAACTACTAAGTGGAAAATTTTATTAACATTTTTTGATAATATTAATGAAATGTCAAATGAGGAGTTGCGTAATCTATATCTTAGTTTTAAGTAAGGGCTATCAGTGCAGGGAGAAAACACCCTCATAAATTTTGTATATGGTCTAGATAGCCCGAAATTAGCTGACAACTCAAACTAACGGTACATAGAACTAACAACAAATCTCTTTTCTAAAGTGTTCAGACCTATACTGCTCTAGTGTGCACTGCTGATTGGTGGGTCTAAGAACATTTTCATTCTCTCCAATCCGAACGCCTCTCAAATTATTTTAAGAAATTACTATGACGATAGCAATACGTTAGTTACAGTCAGATATGGTGATGGGGACACACACTAAGAATATCTTAATTATATCCATATATATATTATAAATTGATTATCTAATAACTCTTTATAATATGATTAGTTCATTCTACCCCACTGAGTGGTTGTCAAAAGGCGGTACAATTGCCAATTTATCCACTTCACCGTCCAAAATCAGATTAAAAATAGGGAGAATGCTTCCTTGAGGAGGAGGCGATGGTAAGTACTTATCACTCCAAGGAATCAAGATGTTGGTTTTGTTATGATTCATAAGTATAAAATTTAAGAAATACTTTAAAGATCTATAACTCAGTCTTGTGATGTTCAGTTCTATCTTGAATTATAGATATGCCTTATATTCGTCATTTTAATAAAAAGATGTGTCTTAAAGTGAAACGGAATCTTTCCATTAATTACCTTACATTTAAAATAATTTAACAAATTTTACAAAACGATAATAACCCTAACGAAAAAGGTAGAGAAACGATTTGAGAACACTGATTTTCGCATTAAATCGAATTAGCGTCGTCCAGTGCTCATGACCAAGATAAATAGTTTGGCTAATGAAATCAGACCAATTTGCGACTGTTATTGTTGCACGTTACCATTCCGACGACCGGACCTGGTTGATCCACCATCGATCCGACGATGTGCGCGCTCGTTCAGTTGCCAATTTATTAATGTTGCCATGGCAAATTTATTAAATCTCGCAAAGCGTACAAAATCATATGATTAAGGCTATTAGATTATGTCAGCTATCAGATACAGGTCATTTGTACTAGTAACAGATTCATTAAATTTTCATTAACCCAAGAGTTATTAGTCTTAATATGTTCCATCCATTGGCCAATATCATTGATTTATAAAACGTGGACACAATGATTTATTATTTTCCCCCAACAAATGGCATAATTCGTTACAGTATTATTTACCTTCTAAAATAAGATCAACTTCTTTGTTACCAGACCACACAATTGCAAAAATTTTTAATTAAAATAATAAACTTTTCCCACGACATTTCATTAGGGAACTAGGGGTAGTCCCAACCTCAACCATAGGGTGTTAGACTTTACGTGACTGTTTGTTTTCAGTGTATTAATAGCAACTAGACTAGCTGTAAACGGATCCAGTCAATCCGCCCATTTTATTTATTTTTTGCGCCATTACTTATTCATTATTCGCTATGAATATTATTTCGTTATTTTCGTTGTTATTGATATACACAAATGGAAACTTTTTCGCTCCAGAAAAATATCCGCCCGGGATTTGATCCCACGACACCTCCAGGAGGTAGTTTAGGGCGCTAACCGCTAAACCACAGAGACAGATGAATTTTAAGCTTAAATAAAAGTCGTTTCGAATTAATTAAAATAACGATCTTATAATTCTTTAAATATGCTATTTTATTATTGTTATTGTAGTACGACGAAATACTCTATGTTTCGATATGATTTGCAGTAGAATACATACCTTATTCTTTAGTTCTAAAATAATGAACTCATGTTTTTTTAGCTCAAAAGTGAAAACAATCGCAATATTTCTCTAGACCCAATTTAGTCAAAAAGTCAATACAATTTTAGATATATAGATTATAAAATCTAGATTACTATTTACCTGTTTCTAGACCTCATTTTGTGTGCTTTTTGTGTTACAATATTCCATATTTTACAATTCATACTGTTAAATTTTTTTCATTCAAATATTTAAAAACTTTTATTTAATAATGACAGTTTTTGGTCTTATCAATAACAATTTCTTCTTACTTCAATAGGGTACGCTAGCTTATTCCTTGCTCTATCTTAGTCTAAGGAAAATCTAATATTAACATTGATTTGGTCATTTTAAATCTAACATAAGTTGCCAACTATGCAACTGGCCCTATAACAGTGACGGGTGTGAGTCCCACGTTAAATTTCACTATCTATTCCAACTACATATGTATAAATAATCATAGGAAACGAGTTTTAGCCCAAAGTACTTCTGAATATTTAAAATTACGTATATCCACCATGTTTTTAACTTGTTTCATCTCTGGGTTATTAACAAATTTTCATTTTTTGCTCAATCTGTGCTAAAAATTATTTTTGGGAAGTTTAAAAAA